>JAGDQP010039844.1:0-17541 GCA_022664845.1 Lepisma saccharinum | reverse complement strand
AGCAATATTTAAGTTTTTTTTCTTCAATAATGTGAAATAATATCAGGTTTCAAGATTTGAATGATCACTGCTCTTGAGAAGGAAGTGTATTGCAATAACACTTATTTTATAATAATTAGTAGTTAAGGACAAATTTAGATAGGCCTAATTAAAATTTATTTGCACATTCACAATATCGTCTGCTTCCTTACCAGGAAGTATGCGCGATCCGCCATGTTGGAATGACAAACTACACTCTTAGCCGCCCTATTTTTATAACATTGAGTGAATTGCTTGTTACTAGTAGTACTATTATATCCTTCCGTCTATGATTTCTTGTCCATCTCTACAGTGTATAGCTCAACACATCTGGGACATTTTCAAGCAATTTAATGTCAGTCTTTTGCGACACAGCTGTCTTTTCGAACAACGATAGCTATTTTGAAGGTTTCATCCGATATGGGTACTTCTCATTAGTAAGGGCTAATTTTCATACAAGCTTGCGATTTGGGTGAGTAGCCAATTGAAACACGCGTTACACGTAGAACACGTGTTTCAATTGGCTACTCACTCTAATCCCAAGCAACGCAAGCTTGAATGAAAATCAACCCTAAGATTCTCTTTTCATAAGAATGAGAAACCAATACTCGGAAAAGAGTGTCTCTAAATATGGGGCCGTTGAATAAAGTGGAAGTGCCTCGTCCCTTCCGTCTCTTTACATCACTCTCCTTGCCCATAAAACAGCTTGATGCCTAATCTAGTTAGGTATATCGAGGTGTTCCGGTCAGACTGCGGATCTACGGTACCGCCCAAATTATAGTGTAATTTTAACATATAATTTTCACAAGCTTTTCGGCCTCATCAGAAGAAATTTACAATAGTTTTATCCATAGGTGCTATACAGTGATTTATAAAACAGTTTTTTACTACAAAAATTCAAATTGATAGTGTTAAATACAACAAAAATGGTGAGGACTAGAGTTTAATGTCAGTCTTAGAGATGAAAACCAAATATAGCGGACAGGAACCATAATGACTTGTCAATAACTTCAATATATTATAGACGATCGACTGTAAGACAGTTTAATTATCAATATTTAATTATAAAACGGCAATTGTAAAACGATTTCGTATATTGTATGACTATTAAGAGTCAAGTCCGCGATAACGAACAAAAGACTAAAAGCATAGAGTTAGGAAGAAAAATAGAGAGAACGTACATGATGTCACATGAAACCAAATTCCGGTTCATTGGCAGCCATCTTGTGTGGCCCCATTAAGGTCCCTCTATTCCGAGTACTGTGAGGATTGCCTTTTTCAATAGGAGGATGAGTGCACCTCAGAGAGTCAATACTCGGAAAAGAAGGTCTCTAAATATGGGGCCAGTTAATATGGCCGAAATCCCTCGTCTCTTCCGTCTCTTGTCTTCATTCCCCTCACCAACAAAACAGCCTAAGGTTCCCTTTATTTATATTCCTAACTCTATGACTAAAAGACCTCCTCTAGTTACTATAACTCACGGTGTAAGATAAGTAGGTGAGGAAGCGAAGCAGCTAAATGTGTTCTCTTAATGCACTATGTTTCGCTGGTTTGCGCACTAGGATCGCTGCGAACTGAGGGCCTAAATAGGGTAACCTAAAATATATAAATACTGGGTATTGTATCAGTCACCATTTCTACAGTACAAGTAAATAAACTAATTACAAAAGGGGTTCTAGACTCAATTGTACTTCTATGCTATAGTGTGATGTATACATCACAAATTTGGGAGTATATCTTATTTACAATAAAATTTCGTTTTTTAAAGTAGTGAATAGTTTATTTATGTATCTTTCTATACACGTTAGAAGACAATTTATCATATTAGATCCTGAAAGATGTTTTGGTATGTTTTTCTTAATGACAAGAATTTTTAATGCATTCCCATTCCACGTACAAAGCTTCCTGTTAAAATTTTAACATTCATGAATAGAACACCGTTTATTGCCTTGAATATTTTAGTGTTTTATTTTTTATTTTTCTAGTAGAGGAGAAAGAGTTATATTTAATTTAATTTAGTTAAAAATTATGGCTGTACACTCAATGACATGTCTATATACAAGATATTATCTTGCACTTGGGAAATGATAATATAGAATCAATGGGGAATGTTACATAATTCCAGGCTTTTCTTTAGTATACGTCGGACGTTCCATTTATAAGCAGAAACAGAGCAGTCACAGGTGGTGTCAGGTTAAACGTGATGTGCACCGTGTATTATAAAAATAACCTCAGTTTTTCTAACCCGTCTTGGTTACACTATCGCTTACTCAACATACTGTCCGTGTTTTTTGTAGCAACATATTAATGGAAATATGTAAATAAACATGTCACCATGATGTAGCATTACCATGATTCCGATTCATGGGCTTGTGAATTATTTCGTTCGGACAAATCATGCTCGACGTAAGCTGAAGTAAAACCTAATTCCAAATTGCAAAAACTAAAAAGATGGCTACTCTTTAAAAACTCCCCTGGACCTTTCAAAAGATTGAAGTTTATGTTAGGTTGGGTTACCCTAACTTCTATTCGTTACAGTCATCTTTAACTGGGATTAACGTCTTTAGTACTTCGCTGGTCCGAAATAATGTAGGCCTACTAAGCGTTGCGATTTCTCGTCCGGGGCATAGCCTGCATAACGGGTCACTCTTGATTCTATAAATACCTAACAAGAGTCGGTAATCCAAAAAGTGTTACGAAGAGCCATATATCATTATTATTTCGTTAAATACGCACTCGAGTTGCAGGGCAGCATGCGGATGAATTCTGTTGTGATTTATGAATGACATGTTTGCTACAAAAATCACAAACATAATGACGAAAAAACGAAGACGGTTTAGGTAAAGTTTTGATGAGATACTTTTCTTCATTCTACGCGATGCACATGACGTTTAACGCTGACTCCATGTGCTCACCCCAACCTGGAAGCAGGCAAATAATCCAAAATACGTTTCGCTCTTTCACTCTAATTTCACACTTGCATGCCTCTAAACTTTGTTATATTTTGTGGACCACAAAATAAAGTGTACCCGAGAATTATTTGTGTAGTGTATCCTTACGCTAACAAGTAAGTCGAGAATTGAAGCATACAACCGAATAACGCTGTATGGCACATTGCGGAATGTGCTAAGTTACCAGTTGAATCATTCTGTACGGAAAATGACCGACATATACTGAAATGTTAATGTCGCCATTGGTCAAGAGGTGGATGACCCTAGTATGCATGGGCGGATTTTTGGAGGGCATTCCCCCGTCATTTCAGAATGACTTTAAATGTTTCATTATAAACGATAGCTTTTAAAGTGATTGCCCCTCTCCCAGGTCTCTATCGTGCCCCCAAGGGTCTCTCCCCTAAATCCGTCCATGCTAGTATGCTGGAAAACTGGTCTCTTGGCGGAACAACGCTGTATGTGCAAGCAAGAAAGCGGACGGCAGCGAAGTCAAGTTATCTGCTGCATTGTGCCATACAGCATTATTCGGCGGAAAGCTACAATTTTAGTTTACCATCACCTTAACCGAAATATTACCTATTTATTTAACAATATCCAGGTACAGGGCAATTTCAGTTATTTTACAGTGGATATATTTGATAACAAATAACATGGAAAAAAGATTTTGGAAAGAATTGGCCCTGGTTTTATTCAGGTACAATTTTAGTATTTGCCTGGAATGGTCGAGGGAATGCTCAGTCAGGATAGCTGGTACCGGAAATAAAACCCAGGTCTTCCCGATCCCAAGGCGAGCACTCTACAGATTGCTCTACGTCTAGTTTACATTATGCATACTTTGTTAAGAACTTCTCAGGTAAATGATTAAATTCACGTCGAGGATTTTAATTATATTACCATAAGGTGACCTCTCTTTTCATGAAGATAAATATTTTACACAATAATCTCATGGTGAATTTGAATGATTTATAATACTTCCAAGATGTGTCATAGTAAAATAAATAAATAAAGATTGTTGAAATTAAGCAATGAATAGACTTCGGGTTCTCCACTGTATAACATGATTTGACCTAATCTAACCTTACACTAACATAACCAACTATTAAGAAAACAATAAAGGAAAGTGGGTTAATACAATAAAGAATTGTATAGTGGACAATAAAGGGTGTTTCCTCGGTATTAGACAGTAAACTAGAACTAACCTTATCTGTGCTAGTAAATCACCCATCACTATAGCTTATTACATCAATGAGCCGACACATTAAACTGAGAGATCCGATTCAAAAAATGAAAACCTGAACGAATCTATATATAAAAGTGATTAATATGCTTTTGGGTATCCTTAGAAGTATTCTAATGAATAAGTAACACATATGTTATCAGTTCTGAATGCATTGGGAAAGTTTCTAATGTGCAGCCTAATTGGGATGATCACTATTATACGGGACATATCTAAAGTGTGACAAACTTTACAGACGAATTAATTACACCAAAACAATAAAAAAGTTGTGTAAGCATGTGGCCGATTCCGCTTCCTTTTCGAGATACAAGATGATACAACTCATACAAGGTTCTCAATTTGGAGCCAAAATTCTACAACTGTCAATGGTTAATATGATGAATATTTCCCCATAAATCAGAAACGATGCATTAAAATAAAATTTAGTTTAAGGTAATTTGTAGCAATCCGGTGAATAGATGATTAGAAAATATCCCATTAGGTTCAGGAGCCAATTTGGTATATTGTTAAATTCTTTCAATTGCAATTGCGTTAGTATACTGGATATATGCTATCCTCTGGTGATGGCTGTTAATATACTGTAATCTGACGTTAAACGTTGATAATTGACATGCGGAATATTTCACCTCGTATTCTTGGGAACATAATTTTTCTATTCCTGACTGGTGTCCTTTCCCCACCTACTTATCTTATACACCGTGCCTTAGAATTATTCTAATATAACAGTAATTCACATATTGTTAATTCTAAATAGATCGGGAAAGTTTCTAATTTCAAAAGTGCAGCCTAATTGGGGTGATCACTATTTTTTATATCAGTAGCAGCGTAAGGCAATCTGGGCCCAACCCGGGGCAAGTGAATTTGGTTGATGCCCGTTCACGAACACAATCAAAAGCTCACACTGCTACTTTTGGCCGGAATATCTTATTTTTTATTATTCCGAACTCCACGGGGAAACTGGTGGTTGCACGGGGCCTTACATGCCATGATAGATATCTTCCTGCCATTCGACGTAATCTATACATGCGAATGGTTATTCAGATTCCGGAGAGTCATGATTATGAGTCATTAGTCCAACACAGAAGTAAGTCCTGAGACGGCAAGGCTATTACGCCACCGACCACCATCGATGTGCTCAAATGATTAATTTTATCAAGCGATTATTTTAATTTGAATTTTATTTATGGACTTAGGCATCTGAGGCTCAGGGAGGGGAAAGGATTCGGGAAGGTGTCGATCAGGGCCTATTTTGAAGGTACCATCCTGGCATTTGCCTGGTGTAACTGAGGAAAAACCCTGGGAAAGCCTAAGTCAGGATGGTCGGCCGGCCGCTGGGGTCGAACCCTGGACCTCTCGAATTCTACGCCAACGCTCTACCACTGAGCTACGGTGGCTCGGTATCAAGCGGTTATTGTGTCGCCACTTGTGTCAGCGCGGCCCTTCGGGAGGTGGGTCCTCGGGTGGAGGAACCGCTGGCCCCCCGCTTACGTCGCCACTGATGCATATAATCTTAAAACTACTTTAAGATATTCTAACCTAATACTTGCATGCTATCACCAGTTAAATGATATGGTAGAGATACTGTCTAAAGTTCAACCATGGCGCGTTGTATGATAAAATATAATATTTGCATCCACTTTAGATATTTCCAAAGATGAGGAAACGCCTTCGATGGAATAATAATTTCGGATCAGGTTTTGAATTGATCAAACCATTGTATCTGATTAAAGATGACCTAAAGTAATTCATTTAAGTTTACTTCAGTGCTCAAAGTGTATTGGGGGGGAGTACGGGGGAGCACGCCGTGTCCTTACCAATTTCATTTTGGACTTGGAGTACCCCTTCCTTTTTATCAATGGGAGCTCATTGCGTTTACTTTCAATAGACAATCGCCACTACTAGGTGCAAGCTTAACCTCGTACTTTTCTAGCTCACTTCTCCAAACGTTCCCTTACAACGCACTTCGAGCACTGATTTACCTAACCGAAGAATACCTAGCTTAACTCTCACTATTTTAATGAACAGGGAGAGTATCCAAAGTGCAGCCAAATATTTGATTTTGATTAGTTACAAATATCTCCCTTCCAGCCATGCTCTATTGTAATCCCTTCATGGCCCATATCTTAATTTCATTATGTCATTTCATATTTATTTTTTTCATTTTTGAACTGCAATTTGATGGCACAAGTACATGCTATGGACATCATTGGATGCAGTCATACCATTCATTTTGTGTCCAATGGAGAAGGCAAGGGACGTCCATTGGACTTCCAAAGTAGACTCGATGGTTATGTCCAGTGGATGTCCATATAAGGTACGACTATAGACAAGTACGGATTTTAACGGATGTGCTGTAACATGTGCACGTACGTCCAGTGGACGTCTCATTTTATGTCCATAGGACGTCCAGTGGAACCACAAGAGCAACATTTTGCTGGGTCCACATTGGATCTTCTTTTCAGAACGTTACTGACAATTTTTGCATACGGGTTATCCCATAAGTATTGTATGTGCGATGACCGCTGCAATGATACCATCTGACGAGCGAATAGTGAACTAGAAGGCACTTGCCACAGCTGAATCCTATAGGGCACTTCATTGTGTAACTGTGTGTAGAAGGAGAACGGTTTACGCCACGTGTTGGAACTGGCTTGTGTTTGATAATGGCAGTATCGTAGGACCACATACGCTCTGTCATGCTATATGAATTTCACCAGGGATATCCAGCCAGCGCAGTTGCACGAAACAACAAGGCCGTATATTGTCAGGGTGCTGTGTGTGGATGTTTGAAAGTGCCAGGTGGACGTCCCTGGGGACTTTCGGTCTGGGGACACCAGCCACACCGATAAGCCACGGGAATGGAGTATGATGCAGCTGGACAACGATGCCTTGCGAGCAGCAGTGGAGGCAAATCCAGTGCAGACTGTTGAGGAACTGGCCAGTGAACTCCATGTCACCCATTCGACCATCCATCGTCATCTGCAAAAACTCTGAAAATGGATACTCCTTGCATTAACGCCTCAGCAGAAGCAGCAGCGAGTTGATATATGCAGTTCCCTACTCACCGATCACAGACGTCAGCCATTTCTGGACAGAATGGTGACAGGGGATGCAAAGTGGGTCCTCTATCATAACATTACACGCAAACGGCAGTGGATACCTAAAAAGAGGCCACAGGAGTTGTGGCAAAACAGGATCTCCACCCCTGTAAAGGGATGTTGTGTATTTGGTTTAATATCCGTGGGATAATTCATTTTGAGCTCTTGCCAGGTAACCAGACGATCAATGTCTACTGTCAGCAGCTTGAACGTCTACGGACTGCATTATTGGAGAAACGTCCTGCTCTGGTTAATGGCATGAGTGTGCTCAAATACGGTGATAATGCACACCTACTGACCTATTCACGGCAAGAACGATCTGTACTTAGATCGAGAAACGTGGCTGGAAGAAACTCCCCGACTCGGAGTTTTCACCAGATTTTGCACCAACAGACTACCGTTTTTTGCAGCCTGCAAAACCCCCCGACGAGGAAATTTGGTGGGACACCGGCGGCCCGACGAGTTTTCCTCATGGACCACCTTTACGGGAAAACACTGCAAACTGAGAATGGCGTGCGATGAACAGTGACCTAGTTCTTTGTCTCCAAAATCGGTGACATCTTTCAGTGGGGGGTTTCAACAACTGGTTGACAGACGGCCGCTGTCTTGTGACCATAATATTTTCAGATTTTCATTCGTTGGAAACTTATTTACTGTATAGGTGTGCGTACAGTAAGGTACAGAACATTGCAGAATAAATATTTTCAAGAAAATTTATCAACAGAATTTATCAATTTATTTAGCTGATTTGAAATTAATTTATTTTCCCGTTCGATCATTCAGAGTACGAAATCTCGATATTGTGATCTAAATGACGTAACTACAAAGACTAAATTAATATAGACCCAGAACTCGCAACTTTCCATGCTATCCATGCTTTACCGTCTATAGAATACCCATTATATACTAGGTTACTTTAGCAGGCCCGCAGTTGGGCCTGCCATCTAGCGATCGCAGTTGGAACTACGTGCAATAAGGGAACATAATATTTATATTGCTGAATGCTGTTGCTTCCTCACCTACTTATCTTACACCGTGCTATAACTCTATGGTCAACATTTTCCGATTTCAACAATCTGGCTCAAATCAAATAGTTTATGGCCATACACTGTTTCAGTCTTCTATCGTATTATATCATATTGGTATACATTCAAAACTAATGGAAATAAAACAATAAAATTCATCACTCAAGTAAAAAGTCACTCCTCAATTATAATTCAGGACATTGCACACTTAGCTCTATTTTGATATTTTGAATGAAGTTGACAGGTTAAAGAATTCTAAGGGAGAAACATACAAAAGAGTCATATGACGGTACTTTGTTTACATGCCAAGTGGTACTTCGAGTACTATGTGTACTAACGAGGAAATAAAAATAAACCGACCTATTTCAGTAAGATAATTTAATAAAATGAACTTTCAGACCAAAGAAGATATTAAACCAATACATTTATTTAACTAATTATAGAATTAATCTAATACTCTTTACAGATACAGAAGTAAAAATGGAAGCACAAAATCGGATTTTAAGTTTCATTAGTATTGGCAGATAATACAAAAAGGAGCACTAAATGCTGTGAGAATATTTTCTTGTTTTCATTGCTTTTGTGTGATAATATTGTCGAGGGATATTCTACAATTTTAGTTCATAGTTTACCTATTTTATTTCAGGAAATTAGTATACTACAAATTTTGTCGCAAATTAAAATGAAACGCAAACGTTCTATGAGCGCTTATTCCGTCTTTCAAATGTGAAACCTTCTTCCCAAATTAGTCCTTTACTGAAAGCTTTCCCAAAACTCACGCAAGCGATTTTTTATATTTTAGGTTTTATGGATTCCTTATCGAAAGAAATATTGGCGCTTACAAATAATGTAAAAGTGACATGTGTGCATCCGTACTTAACACTTACAAGAAAGGATATTAAGGAAAATCTTGAATCCAGGTAAGTTAATTATAATTGTCTGTTACCGATATTATGCTTTATCCATTTATGCACGTACATAATGTGGTAGATTTACCTATACCAAAGAGGTTACTCTTGCAGTAGCGTAGGTCTGTGTTGAAATTAGACTACACTTTCAAACCATTAACACATGGCCTATCTACATCTGCAACATATTTAAAAAAAGGTGAGGAATGTGAGTAAAGTAAATTTCGAGTCATTAACTCATTATCAATACATCATGTAATAACCTGGTGAAATATATTATACTATATTCCCACTTCTGTTTGTACTAGAAATTTAGTTTATTCACACTGCTCACTATTTCCATATGTCTGTCCCTGTAACAGCGGCTTCAACAGAAAGATTTTTTCTTGAAACTAAATTATAAGTTAAGTAGTTGAGAACCATTAACCACGTACCATGTGCCTTCTCTTAGGATGATAAGTACTGAAATAGAAAGAGCACAGTCATGAAATCTCGATATCCTGCTCGGAAGAATGCAAAAAAAATGCGATTCATAATTCAAGATTAACTGCACTTATTATTAATACTGTCCTTAAATTTCGGCCTCCTCCTTTTGATTCTGTGGGAGGGCAACGCAGAAGTCCGTTACCCATTGCCACTATAGTATGTCCATATTCCATATGAACATAATTTTTTACATATTATTGTCGGAACTTCGCGATTTGTCGAAACTATAGACAAGAGTTTGGTCGCATGTCTTTATAGAATATTTCCCGATTTCGCATGGATTTTCCTCGCGAAGGGAAATTTCCCGCAGTAGAGGTAAGTTCCCAGTCGTTCAAAATTTAAACATAATTTGGCCCTAAAACGCAGTGCTGAATTAGGATGCACACTGTAATTGTGTTCATAAATAAATATGGAATTATAAGCTAAAATAAGATTTTAAAATAACAATAATTCTTAATTAAACACGGAATGTTGTATCACTTCAAAGTCTTAACGTAAAAGCAAGGAAAAAGAAACAAAAACTGTTTAATAGACTGGCTGAGTTATCATGCAGAGTTTGTAATAAAATTTAATTTTGTCCTGGGCTAAAATCCTTGCGACGGTAATATTTTTTCAATCGTAGATTAATATTGATAATCTTCACTTGTATTATTTCGTCGTTTGGTATTTAATCTACGTGTGATATTTTTTATGTTTTATCAACAATTGAACAGACTTTACAAGAAACTTTTCACTATTACTAATAAGTTAAGATATTTTTTAAAATTTAAATAACTAATAAGTTAAGATATAGTTTAAAATTTAAATAAAATATAAAATACTAACATGAAATATGTCTGAAGCATTCAAGAAAAAAACAATTTATTGATTATTATTCTTAATTGAACAATAGCTGTTATTGCCCTACTCTCTCGACAAGAAATTAATGAAAACAATAGTTTTACTAAACAGTGGCGGCGCAAGGCAATCTGGAGCCCGGGGCAAGAGAATTTGATTGAGGCTCTTTCGCGAACACAATCGTGAGCGCACTCTGCTACTATTGTCATAATAGCCTACTTGCCCGTTATTACGAGCCCCTCGGAAAACTGAGGAACTCGCGAAGGACTCACTAGCCAAAACGGAGAACTTCGCTTTCACTCGCTATAATCTATGAATGATAATGAATATTGATATTGTGAAGAGTCTCCTTTTCAACCATTGCACTATAGGCAAGTGCACAAGTAAAAGACCTGAGATGGCATAGTTACTGCGTCACTGACCACCATTACCAGTGTTTTAAAGGCCGGGAAATAAACCGGAAATTTTTTGGGGAAAACAGGAAAAATTGTTTTCTTTCCACGAGGTAAAAAACAAAACAAAAAAAACACGTGATTTTAGTGATGAAATCGGTTTTTTTGCTTTTCCAACACGAATATTCACTACTTAACAGATATTGTGTGTTTTTCACCAACTTCAATTAATAATTTAGCGAATCTAATGTATTTCCAGGCTCTTACAACTTCTTAAAGATTCGTAAATTCTTAACAAATGTTTGTCGGACTCACCCATTATGCTTTTTGCCTTTCCGCTCTGAATTCTGGTCATAGGAGCTAGCTAGTGTAAATATTGTTGAGTATATAACGAAGATCCGGTTGGATTTCATTACACAATAATAGTAAAGTGATAGTAATTTATTTTACAATAGAAAAGTGATAGAAATTTATTTTACAATAGAAAAGTGATAGAAATTTATTTTATTTTCTGCATTACTGAGGCAATGAATGGAATGACAGAATACAACAAATAAAATGTAGTTTCATAAACAAAATATATTCGTTGATCATTATAATCTAAGTTGAATAGAACTATTTCGAACAATTATCAATTATATATTGAGCAATAGAGCAATGTAGAGCATATATCTTCAGACCTAATCATAGTAATACATTCTAATTTTGAATAGCATGTATATTCACAGTAGCATAAAATAAGCTGCTTAACCACGAGTCGTGCTTGTATAAAACCCGTCCTTTAAAATTATTTAATGTGGCATTCTTATATTTTTTTCTTTATACAAAAGAGCTCCAAAAATATTCAGAAAGCATTGTCTTCAATTATGAAATCATTTTCTTGGACTGTAAAGTAATAATTTACAAAATAAGTTACTAGTGGCTTTCACATACTACCTGCTTCACCCTGAAACTGTTCAGAGTTCGAACTGTTTTATCATATTTATAGCATTTACTTTTTTAAACAAGCCTATTTACGGCTTTTCTTAAAATATATATTTGAAAACTTAACGGTTAGCAATGTTATTAAGTTTGAGCAAGAAACATAAGCTTCCCGCTGCATTAGATTATCCAATCGCGACGCAATGCAAATACATATGGCGCAGCAAGCTGAAATCGATTAATACATATATATTGATCACAATTTTGTTTCTCCGTGTCTTAATCAGATTTTATTATTCTAAATATATATGTGTACCAAAAACGAACGTTCTAAGTATTTATTGATAATCAAATAATGTTAGCTGCCTCAAAATGAAGAAAAGAAGTTCATTTCCCAAGTAGCACGAAAAGAAAAACGTTTTTTTCCTGTTTTTTCCGGTGTTCAATATTTCCGGTTTTTAAAAAACACTAACTATGCTGTATTGATTTATCTTAACGAGCAATTTTTCACTTGTGGAGACCGGCCCACAGTGGGATGAACCCCTTTCCCCCCAAAACGCGGCGAAATTACGTCTGAACACTAAGGAAATATTGGTTGGATCTTGGTAAGTGCTTACCAGGTGCATAAATATGAAACCGGAATTTATGTACAGAAAAGACACAGTGACTGGATGACAATGCTAAGAACTATGTTATTCGAAGTATTGGCCATCGTTAGCGATACATTTCTGTCATTATTCCGGTAATGTGTGGATGCCAGACCAAAAAAACTGTGCCTCTTGTGCTGCAAACCAGTCATCAAGCCATTCTCGTACATTTTCGTAAGATGTGAAGCGCTGGTCAGCAAGTGCGTGTCCCATGGATACAGCTAAGTGAAAATAGGAAGGCGCCAAAGTAGAGTGGCGGCACTTGACCCCACTTTGTTAAAAAAAATGGCCCTTTTTTTCAGGGTTCGCTGATAGCCAGGAGTCAATGTTCCAGGGCTGTATGATACATGGGGTGTCATCAGTTTTGGAACCAAATGTGGTTACTTTTTCTGGAACTAGATCTGGGTACTTTTTGTTCTCTTTTACGACCCTTATTTTTTTTCAACCCCTATTTAATATAGTAGAAATTACACTATGTTACGTCTTTAACATAGTGCATAAGGCTATGACCCCTATTTAACATAGCAGAGATTACACTACGCTACGACCATCTAACATAAGGCTACGACCCCCTATTTAACATAGCAGAGATACCTTTTACCAACCCCTAATTAACATGTCACAAAAGGTAATGAACACATTCTTCACCTCTCCCCCTATTTAATTCATATTATAAAAAGAATACGGAGCTATTTTACGACCTAACCCCCTAAAATACACTTGGGGGGGGTTGTGAATTTGATTAGAATTTAATTTATTACATAAAAGACTATGAGTCATATTGTAGACATGGAATAGGTGGTTATATACGTGGTGTATTTGCTAGAGACTACGACGAGCCATTGTTCCTGATTGCTAAATTGTTGTCTGATTAAGATAAAAAAAACAACAAGGCTACAATCTATCCCCAATTTAAATTAGAAGAGATTGCATAAAAGGCTACGAACCCCGATTTAATATAGCAGAAATTACCTAACCCCATATTTTATAAAAGACTACGACCCCATATTAAACATAGCAGACATTTCATAGGCAACGCGTTTTACAAGCACAACACAGAGACAACCCTACGGGCACTTTTTCCCACCCCTATTTAACATAGCGGAGATTATAACAGAAAGTTGAAGTCAGTTTCTATACCACACTCTATAACCTAGGCAAAGGTCAAAATATTGAAATTCTGCTTTCACATTCGGCATGGGTTGGGTATTAAGTATAATTTACGAAAAAAAAAATGGTCACCTCGAGGTCAAATATTTAACCGTGTATATCTCGTAAACGGCTAGATATATTTAAATTTTGCTTTGACATTCGGCATGGGGGGCACTAAGTACAATTTACGAAAAAAAGTGGTCACTTCGAGGTCAAATATTGAACCGTTTATATCTCGTAAACGGATAGACATATTGACATTCTGTTTTGACATTCAGCATGGTGGCATTAAGTACAATTTATAAAAAGGTGGCGACCTTGAGGTCAAAGGTCAAATATTAAACTGTGTATATCTCGGAAACGGCTAAACATATTGAAATTTTATTTTGAAATTCAGCATGTGGGCAATCAGTGAAATTTGTGAAAAAAGTGGTGACCTCAAGGTCAAAGGTCAAATATTTAACCCTGTATATCTCGTAAACGGCTAGATATATTGAAATTCTGCTTTCATATTCGGTATGTTGAAATTAAGTACCATTTGTGGTGACATCGAGGTCAAAGATCAGATATTAAAACCCTGTACATCTCGTAAACGGATAGACACATTGAGATTCTGTTTTTCAAATTTTGGTATATGGGCATCGAGTGACCTAGGTACTTTTTATTCTATAACCAATTTATGAAAAAAACATTTCCTTTAATTATACTAATACATAAAAGACTACAGTCACTTTTTCCCTAAAAATAATAGCAAAAATTACACAGGGCTTCCACCATACTCTACACTGTAATATAAATTTGAAGTTTTTTTGTGTTTAACTGAACTTATCTTGCTATTTATCTCGCAACCCCCCCATACATA
Organism: Lepisma saccharinum; assembly: GCA_022664845.1. Taxonomy (NCBI): domain Eukaryota; kingdom Metazoa; phylum Arthropoda; class Insecta; order Zygentoma; family Lepismatidae; genus Lepisma; species Lepisma saccharinum. The sequence goes on along the minus strand of JAGDQP010039844.1, from coordinate 3,007 downwards.
CACTTGGTTTACGGAGAACTTAATCTCGCGCCAGGGACCTACACACATGATTTACGGAGGACTTAATCTCGCGCCAGGGACCATCACATATACCTGGTTTATGGAGAACTTAATCTCACGCCAGGGACCATTCTCATAAACGAATAAAGCATAATATCGCTAGCATTAATGTTGCCAGTTGAGAATTTATTTAAGAATTCCCGTAGTGAATAGCCAGATGCACGAAATGCTAAATAGAGAAAACAATAGTGTCCACAGAATTGAGATAAATCACCTTGTATAGTCTATTATTCCACGTATAAAATACACAGTTTCGTTTTAAAAACCTTATATAATACGGTATGCAAGGTGGAAGGCCATAGCTATCAAAATATTGACCGTGCCCTGAGTTAGAAATATAAACAGCAACCCAATGTTCACCGGGCTTATTACTAGGATCAGTATTTATAATAATGGCTGCAGGAAATGTATGGATAAATGGAGGTAGTTGATCTGCAGCATATACACCTATAAAATGACCATTGGGCAAATTCTGTTGTAATGCCTCATAAAGTTCAAGGGTATTTAACATTTTTCTTTTAATTATTATATATTTTTCTCTGGAAATCAATTTCTAGTTCTGATGAAAATTCGCGGTAAATAACCGCGGTTACAGGAGAGGGCAGTTCTTGCTTAAAATGAACCTCTAATCGTACACTTCCCTGTCGCTGGGGGCTAGTTTGAAATACTAGAATCGGGAGTTAAATCAAACACCAGTAGAGTATAACCATTAGGATGTTCGACAAGTGAAATATCATTACCTTGATTAGAATAATAAATACCAGAACCTGTAAATATCGTTGAATATGCTTGTATATATAGCTTATTATCGAAATCTGGTTGTAATGGTTTAGATGGAACAGGAGTTCCGTCAACATATAATGTAAAGAATGACATACTGAAATGCTTAAAATTAAAGGATTTGTTTGATAAGTGCCGTTGAAAGCTGTATTAGTAACAAACCCTATAATAATACGTTTAGGCACTGTGCAGGAAAAAAAATCTGGAAGAGTGGTGTCCATAATGCCCTGCGGTAAAGTCTCTGTCTTCACCTGCACCTTTGTTATTGGGTATTATACTCTAAATTTAGGATTTTGTAATACTTTATTTTGTGTTATTTTCACCATGGGCGACACATCAACCTTCTTCACAAATAGCGTTGCATCTGTAATTACAACTTTTCGCTCAGCACCAGTTTCACCCATTAGACAAAATATGGGTTTGGCTGGAATCAGCTTAATACGCAACTGTACACCACTCAATATAAATTTTTCCTGATTAAAAATATCACCATGAATATAGCCCAGTAATTCAAAGGGTTGACTTAACGCTGTGAGAAGTGAGCGTTGTTTAAAACCCTGATTATTATTTTCGGCCACACTGTCCATATGTCCGGCAGTATCTTTAAACCACATTGCCGTTTGAAGATGAGTTGTTTTTGCATTAGCATTATAATTCAGTAGTTTTTCAATATACGATCGAAATGGATATGTATGCGAGGAATAGGAAATTAGTTGATTATTCAAATATATTTGTACCTCGCTGAACATTGCACTGAGAAAATCATTTACAGGACCAATTTTCTTATCAGCAGTTGTTAAATCAGAACCATCAGGTTTAGTAATTTTACCTCTAGTATGTAGCATTGTATGTGGTAAATCAATATAATCATCACCGTGGCCGGGGACTACAAACTCTATGTGTGTATTATCAGATATTGACGCCACAGGTTTATACAGCACTGTTTTATTACCTATAATACTCGTTTGAGTGGGCAGACCCGCAAATAGGTCTAATTCTGATTTCGTACACTCACACTGCATTTCTGCTATTAATACCCACACTAGTTTATTTTATAATACCTTATTACGAAAATGTAGTTTTACACATACCCTGCTATATTGGAAAGGAAGTGGATTACCTGTGCTATCTCTTAAATCAATAATAATTTGATCAAACTGTTTACGTTGTACGGGGACATAATGAGGATTTTCAAAAATATACACATTACTAGTACCATACTCTTTAATATTCGTATTTACAATACGTAGTAGAGGCGCAACAGTATCGCCTACCAGCTGAGGTTTTGCAATATAACTATAAATATACATGTGTACGGGTAGCATTTTTCAGTAAATCAGGTGGATAACGCGCATGATGGACAAGTGCAATATCATCTTGCTGAATATGATCAAAATCTAGTATTCTGGCTAATTCGGGTGATAGACGAACTTCCACCCTTTTGTCGTCTTTTCTTACTCTACTAACGTCACTGCGTTTTACCGAAGCCTTAACTTTTAACTGTAAATTTAATTTATCGTTTTTATAGTTAATTTGAGATAGAATATCATCAACATAATAATAATGGCCGGGTATTATTTTAGTTACGTTCCAGCTTTCCTTATCCGAGCCCCTGTAGTAGATATTATTAGTATATTTGGAAACATTCTGAAATGAACCTGTATAATGTACTTCGACAACAGCTGTTTCACACACACCTTTCTCCAGCACGAGAGGGTGATATAATTGTGTAGTATAACCCGCCAGAGTAATTTGCGGAAAATATTCCATAGAACTGTTACTGGGAAGTGTGAGGTAAAAACTAGTACGCTGCTCCATAATTAATTAAAAATATATCTTCTTTTCACCCTCTTTTTCTTTACACTACCACCACCTGTTTGCTTATTTTTACGTTTTCCTCCACCCGCCAACACTTGATTTATTTTATTATGAGCTTTATTTTCTAAATTACTTTTTGTTTCCTTCCAGTGCACTTTTAATGCTTCTTCAACGGGTCTATTACTATTTAGTACGTCTTCGGCTACATTAATACCACCACGTAACAGTTCTTTACCAACAGTTTTTGCACCTTGTTTTAATAATGGAATTCTCCATACGAAAGCTTTGCTTTTATATACCAAAGGTAAAATAAAATAATGGCTGAGCAAAGCACTACAATTTATTTTTA
>JAGDQP010039843.1:0-17541 GCA_022664845.1 Lepisma saccharinum | reverse complement strand
TTATTCCCTCTCCCTCGAGTACCTTAGCTGCAAAGTAACATGTTCTATCTTCCTACGTGTCGACCCTTTGTAAAAGTAATAAAAATATTATTCAAATGGAGCCTCTGTATCATGCGTCAGACATAAAAGGAATTCTTGTAAACATCTGCTTCAAAAGAACACTTTTACACTCGAATTGCACAGACCATCAACCGGAATGCGAGAGAGCAAAAACCACGTTTCTCTAGGAAAAACGTTGTAAAACAGACAATTATTCCTTCAATCACAAAAGCTGCAAAACAAACAACTCTGCGCATACGCAGATCCTAACCCCAAGCACGAATAAATCAAATGATCATCAAACAGTAGTTCCACAGCAGTCGTGGCATAAGTTCCGCTCCCAAACGACGGGTGCCGAGCAATTTTATTATTTTTTCAATTACTGTTCAAAGAAAATTTCTCGTTCACAAGCTAGATGGATGAGGTAAGGCAACTGTGCTAGCAAAGGCAACAGGTGACTATGTCTGCGTTCATTCATGTGTGGCAACTGCACTCCCGTCAGGGAAACAACAGGAACAAAACTATGGCTGTGTCAGCATCAAGCCGTGCGTTGCATCATCGTTAACGGTAACAGCGTCAACTTAATCCGGCCACAGGAGCCTTTGCGGTAACACCGACGAGGACAGCGGCACTGGCAGCGCCAACGGTCACGGCACTAGCAGCGCCGTACATAAATTGTCTAAGTTTATAAGGAATATGTGTTCAATCCTCGGACGTATCATTCTCCGAGAAGATGATGAGTAAATCATTATTTCTTGACACCAATAAATATCAAAGTCCAAGTTAGATACATATGTCAATGTATTACATGTAACATCTCTCCTAAAATGCAAACATAAATCCATATCATATCAAAATAATTCAATTCCTAACTATACTACTCCGCATTTTATTCATTATCCATTAATATTCATCAAGTTATAATCAGGCGTAAGTTCGGATAACATCTAAACATTTAAAATAACCTTCTGTTAGAGGGTGCTGTTCCTCCAGGCTATAAAACCACTAATACCAAAACCGGTTTAAAATTATAAGGATGTTTGTACTCTACTACTCTCTGCTTGACCTCGTTATTTGTTGTCGGTCATTTTCCCCCAGTATCTAAATGAAAACTTGTTTCTCGTTTAATACTCGCAAATAAAATACCCTTATATTATTTTCGATCTGGATTTTAACCAATCTCTTTGCCGATCATAAATCCGTCCAGCCATAAACAAGGGGCAATAACAAACTACCTGCTTCTGAATTTATTCTTTAATAACACCTTATGTCAATTTATCTATTTTGTTTACAAAGTTGTTTCGAATCTTCCAGCTTTACTGTCGAGACATGAAAGACCATGTCTCTCCCCCGAGTGACCGGTTTGACCGTGCGATAAATAAGATAATGATTGGAGAAAAGAATATCGTTTCCACTTTAAAATTATTTCCTACCATTTCTTGCAAAAGCAAGTTCTGTAATCCAGGGCTTTGAATAAAGGCAGAGGTATGTTGTTACTGCAGATTCTAAGAAAAACAAATTAACTAGGTATTGTAAAAGTTTCTCTCACTAAGAACAAATATAATTTCAAACTGTTCTAACTGTCCTCACTTTTTTCATTAATGGGATATAGCAGTAAAGTTATTTTTTACTAAATAAAATTCAAGTTTTCACGTTAGTTTTTCAGTAAAAGTTTGTATCTTCATATAAAGGTCAATCGACTAACAATTGTGTTAACGTTTAAGACAAATCGATGTTGTATGTTAAGTTGTGCTTCTGACAATACGAGTGTAACTTTAATTAGCGCATGCGCGTGCAAATCAAATTGTAGAATTACTTTCTTTTTAGGTAATTTAAAATGTTCGTTCAATAAAATAACAATTTCATTTATTATCAAACTTTACTATCATTGGTGTGTGAACTTTATAAAATAATGACGCAGGTATTGTGTACACGAAATGCGAACGTAATTATCTATATAAAACGTATGCAATTATTGCTTATGTGTAAATTCGAGCTAAAAATAATCCTAACATATATGTAAAATAGTACCTTACAAATTAGTCATCACATGAAACGCATGTAGCGATCGCACGTATGCAACGCAAGTGCGCGTGTGTATGCACCTTAATATTTTCTGGCGATATGTGCTGTACATACTACTCCCCTTGACTCTTTGCTCACCTGTTATAACGCCGTTCCAAACCTAGTCTATACCAATGCTACTAACTTTTCTGTTTCCATGTTGCAGAATAAATCCTCACTTAATGAAATCTTTAAAGAAATTCGAATATTTTTGCTTTAATTGAGCCAATCAGTTGCATATCGTTGCAAAGAGGGTTCATGGATTTAAATAACTGATCTAAAAATGATAATCTTTCAGTTGGAAAACGGGTTTAAACCTAGTTCAATCCGCTGCCGCTAGTTCGCATCATCTTTCTTTGCAACTGGGAAATGTGGTAAACCGTACCGTCATCAACTGTAACGATAAAAGGTAACTGTAACGATGCTATGTAATGTATTTGTAATGTTTAGGTGAGATTTTCTGTGGTAACTGAAGTTTCCAAAAGTGACTGCAACCATGGTATGTGAGTGGTCTGAGTTTTCTGACTTTGAACAACTTTTCACGAACATCGTCAGCAGATGATTCACCCACGACGATTTAAAACAGATGGTTTCTGGCCACAGTTACGGTACTTTCCGAATTTCGCTGACTTCGGTGGCATTGAACGCTACACCAAGAAAGCTAAATCTATGACCCAGAGGATTGGCAATAGAAAATTATCAGTCAATATGATTCACCCGACATTATAAGAATAATCAAATCACGAAGTCTAAAATGGGCAAGCCATATAAGTTCGATGGAGGGAAACGAAGATTATATTCCATCTTGGTTGGCAAGCCGAAGAGAAAAAGGTAGTTGGGAAGACAAAGACGTCGTTGGGATGACAATATTAGAAGAGATCTTCGAGATTTGGATGTTCAAGAGGAAAACTGACTTGATATTGCCCAGGATAGAATCCAATGGCGACGTTGGTTACTGTTACGATGAACTTGCGAAATCCGCAAGCCTTAGAGTTAGTGCTCTTTTAAAAACTGAAGTATGAAGTAGCCAGTTACTCCCTCTATGAACTCTTATAATGGTTCATAATGTGCAAAAGTCTTTTGAGAGAAATTGATTCCAATAAGCAAACGTACCTGACTTCTTCTCACCTTCATGTATGATTGCCACAAAATCGGTGTGGAAATCTATTTCTTTTAGCACTCTCGACATTTTATTTATTTATTGACTTATTTTTCATGGCGCAGTTAAGGCCACAAACGCCTTCTCTTCCACTCAACCATGTACATACATAATCTAAATAAGCTAGCAACATTAATACTGGTATAATTGGATAATAATTAAGAAAAAGAATAAGCACTAAATTAGTACACATAACCACAGAAAAAAAAACACGTATAAACAAACACAATGCACACAGACACACAGACACACTCATGTTAACATTTTATAGAAAACATAAGCCTGTTTACAATTTATGACTGATAATACATATGAACATACATCGATAATGATACTACTACTAATAATAATAACTATAAAATATATAAAGATAGCTTATCAGAACATTTAAAAAGAGCTTTGCATTCACCCTTAGTCTTTCTTTCTTTTTTTAATTTACTACTATTATTTCATCGTCAAGTGTGTAAAGACTAGGATTTTAATTGGAGCAGGTCTGTAATCGACTATCTAAACGTAGAGATGGACTGTAGTTGTCGTGTTTCGGGCGGAAGATCATTCCAAGCTTGGACGGTGGAAACTGTGAACGATTTGGAATAGAAATAGAGGAGTGATGAGGGACCGAGAGTAATTGGCTTTCCCTTGACCTGGTGTTACGATCATGGTAGGAGCTAAGCGCCTGAAAACGTTCGTGCAAGTAAGAAGGTTGTTGAAGGCGAAGTATTTTGAAGAGAAGTGTTAATCTATGTAAGTTGCGTCTTTTGATATGTAGCTTTAATTCTGTTCCTCTGATGATGACATTCTTGGAGCTATTATATCTGGTTGGCTTTTTTGTTATCTGTTTTCATCAATAGTTAGGAAAATTCATACGTTACATTCATACAGGACCCCAGAAATCTACTGAGATCTTGATTTCTCTTTTGAGTAACAAAACATTATTTTACTCTGCAATGTTTTATTAAAAGTTTTAATTGTTTACTACTAATTGTAACTTCATGCTTGCACTCGGCGTTCATAAATAGACATAGCTCAGATAATAATTCGTATCCTTTTGTGGGAAATGTCCAGTTGCTCAATCAACTTCTGAAACCGAGATATAATCTTGCTATCGTTGATCACTGGTTCATCACTCTCGACACTTTTTGTATGTTTGAGTAGATATGTACTGAGTATGATATAGAACTTCGGTAGCAAAAGCACTACTTTCGTCATTTAGAGTACTGGTTCTGAGAGATCATCGTCTTGAAAAGCTCTGGTTGCCAACAAAAATTGTATTACTCTATTTCTTTCAAATATCCTAAATGATTTCCTATCGCCTTTGTATTTATTGTTACCGCATAAAAACATTTATAACTTGTAGATAAATATCGAATACAATGTTTCTTTTAACACTTTCCTCACTTTTGTTTTTCTTAGTTGTAGCTTGAACGTATTTAGTTTGTTTAGCCTTCAAACAGCACCTATTGTAGCAGTCGATATTATATATAAGCTTCTCTCTTCCTGCAATTATCTCTCTTCTTAAAATAATTTTAATTTTACGCCTTCTTGAGGCTTCCATAAAGGACGACTATATTCAGTATCATAAACTTTCGTCCTTTCCGGTAAGTTTCATAGACAATACACAATTTTCAATCTAGTTAACATATTTTCTATTTGTTTGCAAGTGAAGCTTGTTGAACTCATTCCACCATTTTTGTGTTTAAAATTCTGTAAAGTAAGATTCCAGATTCTGACATTTAAGTATTCATTCATTGGTGTACTGTAATCAAAGGTACTGCAATGTAAGAACAAACCCATTTCACTCTGCCCACTGCCACGCTTACCACTTTACTTACTACGGATTTCCAGATGTGTTATTTATCCCAACGAATTATAACACAGATATCTCTCCAACGTTTCTTCAATATTTAAAAAAAAAATGTTGAGATATTAACCATTTTTCTAATCTACCGAGGGCCCATTGGAACTTTAGGGACGAAAAATTAGGGATAAGCAAGGATGTTTTCTTTAAATTACAATTTACCACGTGCGTTTGTTTTTAGGTTACTGCACTAAACATTATACCGATTAATTCTATGGTTCATGATGATTACAATAAGGGGTCATTCATTTGTCTACTGCAATTAAAAGCTGTGTAATGAAACATAGAAGAAATCATAGGAATTTAAATATGACTGTGCAGGGCGGCCATCTCGGCGATATTGGTAAAAATCTCTCCATTTGAGGAAGACATACCCAAGCTAAAATTCATACTTCAGATATCATTAAAACATTATCTGAAGTCAAACTCTCTACATGTAATTCTTCCACGGTCTGTGGTTCCTATACTACACGGGAAAGTCAGCGCGGGGATAATTTTTCCTCCCACCATCACTTGTACCTTCTAGTCGAAGGTGCGGAGTGAACAAACCAGGTTACTACCAGTATCACTGTTGATAGGATGTAGTATACTTGCTTGTTTCATTTGATCTTTAGTTCGAAATGAACATGCAAGTTTAAGGACGGGAACTACTATTATCGTTTAGCTAAAACACACTCGAGTTTGCATACGAGGCTGAGATCTCCACCATACATCGAAACCAGAAGTGTAAGGTAATTGTTGAACAGTATAATATTAAGGCCATACAGCAACTTGGGCCTAGAGTTTATTTGCTTTAAATTGTATAACGTGGGGGAAATATTATCGGTTTATTTAACTTTTAACTTTCCTTCTTATAGTTAGATAAGCGCTAACGCTTTTAATGATGATATAATATTGTAATGGGAAGTGGGTCATTAGGTTAGTGTGTTAACACAACCATAATAAAAACAATCCACAAGCAGCAAGAATTATGTAATGCTGCGTAATCAATCCATGAAGCAGACGCCGCCAACACCAAGCTCTGAAGCTTGGAAATGCCGTAAACACGCCTACCAAAATTAATTATAAAAGGCCCGGCAGGAGCCTACTTAATATCACTTACTCGCTTCGATTAGCGGTCACCTCTTCCTCTCTGACTTGGCCTGGAGTCAGTGTCCTACCTTACCCCCGACTTGGACTGGAGTCGGTATACCTATCCCGGCTAACTTGGACCGGAGTTAAAATCCTTGACACAAACCCTTTCCACTCCAAAGCCCTAAGTTGTAGATAGTCGCTACAAAGGAGGTGAACCACAAGTAAATTCACTCATTTAATTACCTGTATAGATATTGTACATCTTATATTTAAAGGAACTTTTATAATAAAACTTGGTGTCGGATAAAGTCAATAAGGGTATTGCTATATTTAATAATAATCGATCCTGTGTCGGAAGGAATCTACCTGATTTCATCGTATATTCAACGACTGTGCTATCACGTCATATACGATCTTTCAATAACGGAAACACCAAACAATCATTACTATATTCAAAATGTTTCATTTGGAAGTAATAAGTATGATTTTCTCAGACGTTTGTTGAATTGAATCTATTTATTTTTATGGCCATGTGCCAACTCTGGCCCAGGCTTGAATAGGAGAAAAATATGGATGAGAGAAAAAGCTATTGCCTATATTTTGGAGTTACCATCATAGCATTGATAATGCGTGACTGAGGAAAAATCCTGGAAAAGCCTCAGTGAGGATGCCATGCCTCCGAGTTTAAACCTCTACCAAATGAGCTACAGCCGTTAGGTACATGATTATTGCAGCAACCTACCTAGATAACAAGGAACATATGTATCTTCAAGAAAGACGTGTCATTGTACTATTGGCGGGAGTAGTGATTTAGAGACAAGCCAGGCTCAATTTTTTTCTCTGTTTCTGGTTGTGATCTTCCAAAGGGTTATTCGAACATTACATGACCTTACCTAGCACCACAGGATATCGAACAATTGAGCCACTCAGTTTCCTATCGGGCCAGTTCCATTTCAATGAATTTTACTGGAACGCATTTTGAGCTCATATCTGTAGTTTAATCCACTACCATCATGAGTTGACAAGACAGATGGTGCGATCAAACGTCAGTAGATTGAACGGGGTCTAAATCCGTTTGCCAACTGAAATATTATCACTTTTAGATCCATTTAAATCGATAAACCATCTTTCTAACAGAAATGAACACAGTCGATAGGCACCTGAGTGCCTCAATTATCTGCCGCTTAATGCTGCGCCTACCTTAATCGATATTTGGCGTTACTGGCCCATTATTTGGCCATTATTTTGTACTGCAAGGATAGGTTTACCATATAATTAGATTAGACACATTTTTACGATAATTTTAATTTGCGTTCTTAACATAAGTGCTAAGATCTGACAAATGTTTCCATCAGGCTTGGCTACATTGCTGAGCTAAAGGATACTCCGGTAGGTTCCACATATAGTTTGTGTAGAAGACCTGGGTTGAAGATTACTTCTCTGAGGACGTAGGTTCCTCACTCTGTGCCATATGTAATGCTGAAAATTATTTGGTTCCAGAATATTTTGTTCATTAAATATGCCAACTCATATAGATGCGCGTTCTTTAACGGTAAACTGTTGGGACGGCCACATAAAAGAGATAAAGATCCATGTCTTTTTGGCTCATTTAATGTTCGTTCATTTATTTCATTGGTCCATGGAATGATTCGTATCACAACTACCAATAGTACTTATGGCAAGAAGACATGGTGAAAGACAAGACTGAAGTAGTGAGTGGTGTAGTTAGTACTTGCTACTAAATCATTATCTTCGTTTGTGCTTCGCAACCACATAGGAATTCGTTGTCAACAAGTTTTTTTGAACCAAATTTTGACACATTTATACAGTTCATGTGATATAAGTTTATGGTGTAACTAGTTAACTACTTAAGTGCCTATCATATTATCATCTTACGTACTGCAAAAGAAGTACAAATAATCTAAATAGCTTAGAAATATATTAAATCTACCTACTACAAAAGTTAAAACTTACCACGCAAAATCGAGATCCATCCGAAATATATTCAAATTATCCAGGGTAATGTACAACAATATAAAAGTTTAGTTTACTATGTTGCGTGTACAGTATAATTGTTTTAATCTTGAAGTTATCTTCCATTGTTACTTTTACAAATATCAACCCACTGTTGTCTAAGTTTCCCTGGACGATTTTAGGTTTCGATCTCCGCTATAAAACTACGATCGCGGTTTCGACTTAAGGTGTGATAAACTGTAAGTCTCTTTCTACAGAGACATAACGTTCAACAAAAGGTATAGTTATAATACTAATTGTTTTAAAGAGTGATATTGAATTTTTAACGACCTTTAGGCATCTATGGCTCTCGCTATCGAAGGATAAAGGACATGGAAAATGTGTTCGCCCAGGGCCTAAACTGAAGGTACCATCATGGTATTGCCTGGTATGACTGAGAAAAAATCCTGTCATAATGGCTGGTATTTAACCTACGGCCTTCACAATGCGATCCTAACACACTGTCAACTAAGCTACGACTGTTCTGTTGGAAAGAGTGATAAAAAGAACTCTAAATACTCTTAAGATATCGCTTGAACCCGAAAGAGAAAAAACTTAAGTTGAACGCGACGTAAGTTGCCTAGTGAAGTACTGAGAATATCGAGTAGAGACTGAGACCAACACGGACCTTTGTAATCTCAGAGGAGACCAAAACTCAACATATCAAGACTTACTCAAGACGAAACCTGAACCAAATTCTCGAAAATCTCATCTTGATCGAGACCCTATTATTAGTGAAAATTTTGAAAATTTTCACAGAACAATATGTTCTCTTGTTATTTTAGATTTAAAGTTACTAATGTGTTTTTCTTTCTTTTTCTAAAAAACTCTGTGATGATAATTATTGTTATTGCTTATTGCACAAAAGTCAAATTTTCCCTTTGCGAAAGCTTGTAGATATATCTGTTAAACATATCCACAGCGTCGTCGGACTAAGCACCAGCAAATTTTGCATAGTTATGTTATCTCGCTATATTTACACCAGCACCCTATGATACTTGGAAAATTTTCCAAATATGTTATGAATCCTAAACCCGACACCGTTGGATTCCTTTGCACCATACTTAGCATGTACCATTTATTTGACCAGGAGAAGAAAGCAAATTAAGTCTCCTCTCATTTATTCACCAGGGGACCACTATATTTCCTCTTAAGATGCACACTACCGGGACAAATTCCGAAGAAATACATTGTAGCTTCTCAAATCCACATCACTTGGCTTGTCTGTACCAAAATTGTAAGGTTCCTTCAGTTGAACATAGAAAAATGTACACTATGTGTGGTCTAAGTATGCCCGCTTAGTGGTCTTAAAACGGGATTATGGGAGAACTGTCGTATATTTTGAAAACATTTCCATTCTGAAAACCTAATTTAAATCCAAGAATGTTAACCTCTACTAATACATTGTGAATGAAACCCTCCCAGTTCCCTTGTTCTAGTTCCGGGTGACGACAGGAACTGCTATTCCCTTGTTACGAAAGTTAGTTTAGTATGTAAGTAACAAAGAAGACGAAAAAATAATTATTTGTAAACAAAATGACCAAAATTCCTGGAGGTTGGAGTTGTAAGAAATACTTGGTCTAGCCTCCAAGAGAGTTGTTTCACGATACGCAAAATAGTTAGACAACCAACATGACAGTACAAACATGCACCAAAACAGGGCATCCCAGGATATTCCTCGCTTCGGAGCAAGAAAGTATGAGTAGTTGAGCATAACTTGGAGAACCACGAGTTAGATAGGCAGATATTCCATTCACGTTCAGTTTTAAGAGATAGGAATTAATGCATACAAAAGGAAAATAATAATATGGACATAATGCAGTCATGACTTTGATTTTGAAAGTATTGTTTTTAGCAGATAGAGGAACGACTTTTTTCTTGCTCTCTAGTTTAACTGCTCGGAAAGAACAACCAGTCACTATAAAGATATACTCATTTCTTCTGCCATGTCACAGTTAGTTTGACTGACAGTAAATAAACAGCACCAATGGTCATCAGAATATCCCTCCGTGCAGACTTTCCAAATGGATCTTGAAGAGAAAGCCGATCAGGTAATTTCGTTAAGTCGCTGTTGTCTCTTGATTGACGGGAAGGTCTTAACTCAACATCTTATTCAGAAGAGACAAATCGTTTTCTACAAAATTTCTCTAGTGCTTCAGTGATTTTTAAGCTGATAGTAAATGACAAAATACATCGGGCCAGAGCGGAGGAGTCCATTACTCCTCGCCCCTTTTGTCAACACCCCAGAAACTCCCATTGATTTCATCAAGGAATGTTCAAAACCACGTTTATAGCTACACCACTCCAATAGCTCTACTTTCTGCGAATAATGAAATAACCTTGAGTTGTAAATTGATTGAACTCATTGGTAACTAACTATCTTCTCCCTTAGATTCTCCATCATTACTGAACACACAGATGTGCATATTGGCATAAAAGTAATGGTCTGCAGCGAAGAAGTAACTTAACATTAATAGAATTGCATACAAATGCAGTTCCAGTCTACTGTGCGATGTGCTTGAATGCACAGGAGTAACACTTTGACCTGTTTTATGTACTGCAACCAAAGCCTTCCAGTTCGAGAAAATCCATCTGGTGGCAGAAGACGTTTACTTCTATATTTGAGAGCCAATTGTTTCTTGTAGGTAGCTATTTCTGTCTTACTCAGAGAGCATACCAATTCTACTGTGGTTGCACACGATAATCAGAAACGTTTTTTCAAGGTGTTTGCGTGATCAGAAAATATACCATACTATAGAAAGTTTCATGACCATCTAGGATTCTTGTGTTGAAGTCAGCATCGTCAAAGACCCATTGTATGAAGTTTAATTAGGACTGAGGATAACAAACTGCTAGGTCCTATATTGTAGAATCCGTTTCGCCGAATTCCAATATATAATAAATAATTTCATTTAATGTCATTCTCCTATTTTTCATTGACACTTCCTTTAATTTTTGATGATGAAATCTAAGAAAATAAAGATAAAGGAAAGTTCGAACAAAATGTTAAAGCATAAATAAATATGTTGAAAGACGTACAGAACGTGATATAAAAGCGACCTTTTTTAAATGCAGCGAAACGGACACCGCGTTTCAGTTATTTGAAAACACAAATACATCTACTGCATTCTAATTGTAAGATATTGCCATTTGCAAAATTTTCACATTCACGTTAATGTATTTAAAATTACGTCCTGCGAGTGACCACAAATTCGATATTGACACTCGGACAATCTGCGATTGAAATCGCCCATGGCACGTTCCAGCAGGTGAATAGGAATATTTCTGATTTCAATACGGCGTTCTACAGTTCTTTGTGGACTACATCAACGTCCGTTACACCGAGAGTCACAGAGTGGTGTGCAAACTCCTCAAGGGGAATTATCGGCCCTTTCTCCTTCAAGGATGAGCATGGTCACATCCACGTTCAGCCACGGTCACATCTCAGCGGTATTTCGAAATGATTAACACTTTGCTCGAACCTCAAATTGTACACTTCTCTTCAAATAAGTCATTTTCGTTCGAACAAGACAGCGCTATTCACTGTAACCATTTCGGTCTCACTGTACGCCCTCTCTGACTTTTCGGAAACCGCATCACTTCAAGGAATTGTAGCATTTTTTTCCCCGGACTGGTCACGAGATTTAACAGTTTGTGATTATTTCCTGCGGGGTACCATAAACATAAAGTGTATGCAAGATGTTCATACATCATTGCGAAGCTGAAAAACAACATCCGTATTGAAATCAGAAACATTCCTATTTAGTTGTTGTAACGTGGTACGGACTATTCTTAACGCAGATTGTCAGTGTCAACATCGAAATGCTGGTCAGTTGTAGATTGTCATGTTCCAAACATGAACGTCAGTGTACACATTTCACAAATGGCAGTGTCTAAGGGTGCACTGGATTTTTTGTAGTGCTTTAATAATAAAACGCAGTTTCAATTTCGATGCATTAAAAAAGTATGTTTTTATCCCACACCTTGTACTTAAACAAACTCATTGGATACCAGCACCAACCAGTGTAGTATGATCTCGTTTGCGCAAAAGTTCAATATCTCGGCAAATTGTTATTTGATTTGGATTATTGTTTTGTAGAGAAATTGTTCAATTATCAATTAAAAGTACTTCGGCACAATTTTACGAATTCCCTACAGTTTCAGAGACATCTTGCCCCAAGCAGGAGAGCAGGTATCAAAATATGCAGTTTTTTTAGGCCAATAGTTCTTTTGGGTGAGTTTTTACGCCAAAAATGTCTACAAAAGTTAAGGAATCGTTCTTGTAAGTACATATCCTTTTACAGAATTGAAATATCTGAACTACTTTTTGAGTTTGAGCGGAAAACTAAATCCATGTGCGCGTAAGGTGACCGTTATCTTCGTCCGCCATTTTGTGGGTTAAGCTCGCATGGGATTTTGGGGGGCTGTTGACAGTTCATTCCATTCGACTTGGAAAGCAAATGGTGATAGTTTCAGCGTTTGAAAAAATTGCCCTGATTTCGTCCACTTTGGGGCGTTCGTTTACTGGACTAACTATTTAATAAATGTGAATATGTTGAAGCGTTCTGTCCATAACTTAATTAAAATCGGCTGGCAAGGCTTATGCACCAAAATTTATTACAAAAGCACAGTGCATGTAGTTGTTTCAATGTTTTAGTCATACGTTCTTCAGACAAGCACTACGCAACGCTATGTCTGAGTAGTGTTTATTCGAGGAAGGTTTTGGTAGAACAATGAAAATACGTTTAGTGCATAAGAATTCTTAGCTGATTTAATTAATGTATAATATATGTATTTCAAGAGGAACGGCATGTATGTTATTTATTTTGTAGCATTTTATATGGCCACTATTAGTTATAAACATTTCTAGTTGAACATCTGCATTTTTCCGACGTCTAAGACTGAGTATTGACGTTTCGGAATTTGAATCATGGACTGTTTGCTTTCTTTGGCTTGTAGAACACTCTTATGGAGGTACTTCATGTAGTTTCCAACAGCGCGTATCAGATTCTTGCAAAAAATAGTATTCCATTTGCTTGGACTGATGAAATTATACACAACGGATACATAGACATTAAGGAAGCTTAGACAGTAATTCCAAAATTACAAATTATATTGATAATAGCAAGAAAGCCATGGTAAGGTTTTATAAAAAGTCACTAGCAACCGTGATGGGATCGCGCTTGCGCAGTAACATCACCCGGTCAAATGTATACTTCGCAAACATACTTTCGCCAGTCAGCTGTCGTGTTTCGTTTCTGTTATATATGCTGCTCGAAAAAAAATTACATCAGTTGAAAAGAATAGTTTGCGATTAAATTTCTTTACCCAGAAGACTATAATGCTGCCGAAATTCACTGACATTTGTGTGAAGTGTATTGTCATACAGTGATGGGTGAAGGAAAAGTACAGCCATGGTGTTGTGCGTTCAGGGCAAGGACTCATGGAAAATAAATTATGATATGTTGATAGCTATCTCAAGCCCAAAGAAATAGTCAACGAGCAAAAAATTGATTATGGACTACACTTTCGCACCTGGTTGGATACAGAGTTCGATGCCATGTTTATGTGCTCCGAACAATACATTTCCAGTGTTCAGGAGCGCGTCAGTGGGCAAGGGTAATCTGTGATTCCAGACTTTAAGTTCGTGGCTCCCTTGGTTTAGGAAAGGCCATACAAATGTTCTGAAAAGAGTAGGAGGCTTAAAGTTCAAGCCGACAACCTTATTCAAACTTTCATGATTATCCTCTCTATAGTCCCGACCTCGAACCCGGTAACTATCACGTCCTCCTGCTTTTTAAGAAGTGACGTGTGCCTCAAGGATGTGTAATGAAGGCAGTGCACGACTGGCTGAACTCCCAGGTGGTGTATAGTGGGACTAAAGGCTACGAAACATGGCGAAATTAATACCGTCTGAACGCTGAGGCAATGTTCATTGGATTGTGGGCCGGACTCAGGAACATATATGTGTACTTTCTACTATTGCTATCCATTTACATAGTATACAGGATATATTCTAGCATGCTTCATCTTGACCTAAGCGCGAATAAACCGAACAATTTCACCTTCTCGATGGCTTCTCGCATTATTACGTAAAGTTCACTTTGAATGATTGTATCTCTCGTTGCAATTGATACTAAACAGTAAATATCGGCTCATTTCCTTTGTCAGAATTCAAGGAATAGAATAGCGTATGGGGCTAACCATGGGGCTAACTGCTTGCGCAACAGAGGAAAACCTATTTCAATTCACTCTTAAAGAAAGGGATTACAGTAAAAGAAAATTCCTGGATCGTGATGGAGTTGAACGTCGTAAGGAATTTCTGTCAGAGAAACCACATAATTACTCTATACGCTGGTGTAGTTTCGATAAAATTCCTTCAACAGCTATCTCAAGGTAAATTCTTCTATAGGGTAAAGACGGGAAAGTTTGCGCAGGTCCTGGAAAGATGGGAAGGAATTGGACTGACGTGTTGCCACTGAGCACGTTACCGGCAGGGTCGTCACTTGAATTCCTGTGTTGATAGAAGGTGGTCGCTGAAACTTATTATCATTTTATTCATCTACTGCACAAGTTAATTGCTTACACTATCAGAAGCGATGTGTATATTTTGATACAAAATGTTTTACTGTTAAATAATTATAAATAAGAGTGTATCTGAGTTAGTTCTTTGTCAGAACTAGTGTTGTTAGCATTTTGCGGTAATTCTGGAAATTTGCACCCGAGCAATTTGGTGCTCAATCTCTCCTCCTTAAGAAGGATAGTTGATGCAAACGTTAAGTAGGAGAGTTTGCGTTGTATATTCATTTAATACATTGAGGGGAGAGATTGCCCAAAATTATGTATAAATCATGGTAAGATTTCGATGTCATTTTTGGTCCTGTCTCACTACTTGACAAAGGAATATACTGTGTAAAGTATATACAATTATTTTCATCTGTTCACTTACGATTGTATTAGTAAACTTTATAAACACTGTCAAGACTAAGAAATGTGACCTTTAATAGAAATATTCAGCCTGCTTTAGCTTATTAGTTTTCGAAATACAACAGTTTATAATGTTTTTGATAACAATTAGTTTCAATTTAGTTCGTATTGTCCAATGTTATCTTATTGTCATGTGCAGTCTCTCCTACCTATGTCCGCAATCTAACCTATCCTAGTAGGAGAATTTGATCACATTATGGGTTTTGAAACAATCATTATCATTAAGCGTACAATGACTTAAAATTAATAGAACGTAATTTCTTATGAAATACTAAAGAATATATTGTGTATAATTGAACTGTTACTTATTATTTCAGCATTTTAAAGGCTTTTGATCGGTGGATCTGTTAAACTTTAGTGCAGGGGCTTTCTCCTTAAATGTTTGAGAACAACTCCGGAATTTTTATTGTCACTACGGGGATCAGAAACGGGGTCAGAAGAGAGTTTTGGCAGGACCTCATAAACGTTTTCATGGTGGGGAATAATTAAACTGTAACTTATTGGTTTAGCAATTTAAAGGCTGTGGAACAGTGATTCTGTTAGACTTTAGTGCAGGGGTTTGCCTCTTAAATGTTTGGGAAGAACACCGGAATTTTTATTGTCACTAGCAGTAGCAATGAAACCAAGGATATCCATACTATATCCCAAGGATAACCGGGAATGAGGGAGCTAAGTCGGCAGGAACGTATTAGAAGATGGTTTTCGCAGGATTTCATAAACTTTTTGAAGGTATATGTCCAATAGGAGAGGAAATAATTAAACTGTAACTTATCGTTTAAGCATGTTAAAGGCTTTGAAGCAGTGATTTTGCCAGACTTTATGTGGGGCCTTATTCCTAAATGTTCGAGAACATCACCTAAATTTTGTGTAAAAATAAAAGAATATGTATTTAAAGGTTAGTGTTTAATGGAGAGGAGAATTATAATTAAACTTATTTTGTGTTCAGATTTCAATGTGTGCCTTTTGGAGAAAGGAAATTTTCGAGCTCGCCTTTTGAAAAACAGTGAGGGACACTGCCTACTACTTTTTTGTTGAAAAAGTATATTTGAATGAAAGGTAATTAGATTTTTATATAATAAAATTAAATGTGTGTATTTATATATAGAATTTTAAAAATGTCTGCACGTGGGATATTTTTATAAAGGAATGTTTCTTCATGGAGAATTTTGATAATCGAAATTTGGCTCAATGTCGTCTTCATGTGAGATTTTATAAAAGAATGCCGTTTTCATGCTCAATGCCATTCTCATAAGGGATTTTATAAAGGCATGTTGGCCGAATGCAATTTCTATGGGAAATTTTTATAAAGGAAAATGTACATTTAATGTCCTTTCATGTGGGATTTTTTAAGGGAATGTTGGTTCAATAACCATTCACTGAAGAGCAAATGAACCCTAACTTAACCTCATTATTGTTAGTCGTCAGTCGTACTGTGCGGACGCTTGTTGCTGAGTCTCTAGAGTGCAGTGAAGTGTAACGCTAAAGATGGGTGTCTCTCACACAGTTTGGCGCGTTAGGATAGGCATGTTCTCGTGCTATGCAATAAAAGTTAAGAAAGCGGATTCCGCTTTCTTAACGTTGTGTGATTCCGCTATATAGAAAGCTACGTTTTCGTACGGTTTTGTAATATTAACAGTTCTTTTGATATCATGTGTAGAACCGAACCCGGGCCCGGGTCCTAGATCAGATGCAACAGACATGAATCACTTAGTGCGAGAAATGCGTAAGTATAAAGGGGAGTATGAAAAGTGAACTTAAACAAGTGAGGGAAATGTTGGACAAGTTAGGCAATCGACTTGAATCCGTTGAAAACCAAGTTGAAAACGTTTGCAAAGATGTTAATGATCTTCAAGACTACACCACATGGCTAGAGAAAAATTTAGATGATTTGGAAAATAGATCAAGACGACAAAATGTTGTAGTGTATGGCTTAGAGGAAACAGGTCGAGAGACATGGGCTGAAACTGAAGTAAAGGTGCGCGACTTGTTTGAAAACAAACTGAAAGTAAAAATGGATAATGATGGCATTCAAAGGGTACAC
This sequence comes from Lepisma saccharinum, assembly GCA_022664845.1. NCBI lineage: Eukaryota > Metazoa > Arthropoda > Insecta > Zygentoma > Lepismatidae > Lepisma > Lepisma saccharinum. The sequence goes on along the minus strand of JAGDQP010039843.1, from coordinate 306 downwards.
AGGATAAACGCCAAGAAAAGAAATAGACCGATAGTGTGTAAATTATTGAAGGACAAAGAAAGAGATGAAGTACTTAAAAATAAACATTTATTAAGTGTTACCAAGATATTCGTAGACGAAGACTTTTCAGCAGCTGTTCGTAATGAAAGAAATCGACTGAAGGAATACATGATTGAAGCTAAAAGAAGAGGTTTCAGTGCTCATCTACAATATAAATATAGGACTTTGAAACGGGAAACAATCCTTTAGTGAGTGAAGGCGCAAAAACAGTTAAAAATAAATGCAATGTGACTATGAATAGTGATA
>JAGDQP010039841.1:0-12725 GCA_022664845.1 Lepisma saccharinum | reverse complement strand
TTCGTTCCCTTTCCTTCCTTTTGAATTTTTAAACCTTTTACACAATTTTCAAAATTGTACGCCTTTCCCGAAAATGAGTTAAATTGTTCAGATTAAATAATTATACGCAATACAACACATCATTATGATTTTCCTGAGGAGGTTAGCTTGTAAAAAATCTACGAAGCAGGCTTCATAGCTGTAAAACAGAATCCTACGATCCTACCGTCGCCACGGCGTAAGAAACGGTGTGCAATCACGGACAAGCAGCACCAGACGTCCCTGCCATTGGCTGCTGGCAGCGTAACACAATAGAAAGCGTCCCACTGTTGCCTCCGCTGAAACTCCGCTCCATCTCTTCTAGGCGGAACCACACCGGTTCTTATCTCGTGCCAACTATAGTTTCGAATGTCAACCTTCATCAGTGCATTTAATTGAGAAACTGTCTTTCGTAATATAAAAGAACTAGTAAAATAGAAGTCAGTCAAGAGCGGGGGGAGGGGTTGAGAAGTGGTTAGAGTGACGGACAATAAACAATATTGAAGTTTCAGGTTCAAACCCCAGTCTAGACAGTTATCTTTTTCCGCCACAGGCTTGATGTTTAACAAGACATGTTTGTAGCAAGTTTGATGTGAAACATTTTGTAGCAACTATCAGCTACCAAGTGTGCTGCAAGATTGTAGCAGTGGCAAACTTCGTGCAAAATTGCAATGCAAAACCTCGCGAAAACTTCCTGCAAGTTTGGGTGCTATTTGGGATGGAGATTGGAATGGAAAATTTTGAGGTTAATATCAGAAGGTTCGGATATTGCAGGTAGTCTGCGAGGTTCGAGCTTGATTCAAGATAGCCTTACGTTTGGAAAGTTCATTCATTACTTTTGTCCTGTTCTACACATGCACACACATTGGCTAGCAACACACAAGTGTACAAAGAATTTGACAATGTGATATGGTAAAAAATAGGTTATAAGATTTGGACCGGACACAAATCTTCCTAAGGCAGATGACTATAATAAAAGTGTAGTCCTTTTATGTGTGTTATGTTAGAATTTTGTGTGTTTCTTTGCTTATTAATTTCTGTATATACTAAGTTATTTTATTTACTTTGTATATAATGAACTCATCACTTATGGCCTAAGCCTGTCATAAACTGAAGGGACGCCGTAATCCTATATGATGCACTGCACATTACATTTACAGATTGATGTACTTGCATTGCTCGCATCATTTACAATAAAATCTGAAGTGTTTTTCATTTCTTTGCTTTATATGTAACCGTGGCTGAACTGGATTCATCTACTGACATTCAGCTTGCCAGAAGAAAAGAGCAAACGATTGACGTTGACTTCAGAAAGTGTACATACGTAGGAAAAGACCACTACGTCGGTAAATATTCACAAACGAATTAAAAGTCATCACAGATAAGAAAAGACATTGTTTTTACACCGTTGAGGGAATTTTGTGAAGATATCTTTGTTTTCCATGTGTCAAATGACTGCTACGAAACATATACTTTTGAATGAGAGGACCCTTGCGAAGCTGAGATAGGAAACGTATAGTGACAACACGAGCTCTTCTGAGCAGCGTGGTACATTCCCTATGACCAGTGAATGTCACTGCACATGGTCTCATGTTACACCTCTACCACTTTCAATCTTTACTCAATTATCGTCTCGCCTCCATGTGGACAGTTAAACATGGAAAGTGAATAAACAAATTTCGCATGTCTAAGATCAACATCGAGAGAGTAAGTTCTCAAGTTGAGCAGTCCAGAGAATGACGTATACTCTTATCTGGCAGATTTGCAGACAGATATACAAGGATTTGGAACTGGCGTTGCTTACAATGAACCCTGTGACATACTTTCACAAATTTAAGCAAGACCAGGGTCATGTGGCTGTGAAACCATGCTTCCAGAAAATATTGAGATCTCAACAAACATCAAACTAATACTCTTATAAGTCTGTGCACTAACCTTGACTGACAGAGAAATCATAAGGACATTGCACTGCAAAGCCGTTGTCAGCAACAAGAGATGTTACTGTTGATATCGTACCATTACAACCATGCAATTTAGTCCAGTTCATCGCCGAAATCAGTCTATGATGGTGTTCTTGTACTCTGTCAGTAATCTGTCTTCTGTCGGTATAACACAAAACGTATTAGTTCAATAAATACCAGATACGTGATCACACACGACCTTCATAATACTCGCTTAGGATTAGACAATCAATTCTACGAAGACCACCCTAGTTCAACACACATGTTACAGACAAAAGCTTAATCTTCCTTACAACTTTATTGAACACTAACAACGACAGTGTTGTAGCCAAACTGAGTATGGATTCTTTATCCAATTGATCTTTTGGATGATGACATTTCAGTCATTGTTTGTGACGAAGGCAAAGAAAATTAGAAAGGAAATGTGAATAAAGACTAAGAAATGTGCAGTATTCTGTTTCAAACTCTCTTGCACTGTCTTCACCGAGGTAAGAAAATCGATTCTTCAGATTTTGATTGACCACAGTGTTAAGACATATAGGTACATAAAAGCAAAGAGCTGACATAAAGTCTGTATTTCTGTCAGTTACAATGAATTTTCTATGCACTTCTCAAAAACTGATTGTTTGTTCCATTCAGTCACACAAAGACAACGTAATACAATTTCCCACTCCTCGTGACTCAAACTTGGTTACCATTACTGCACTTAAGAACTATGGCGATGTTAATTGATCTGGCACCTATGACAAAGTTAGCGTCTTGTTTCTGGTCACCCTAGATCACCTCCCAACGAAGCCTCTGGTTACAGCTTAATGCAGTCAAATCCTGAGAGAAGAACTAACTGCTAAATCTCTTATCCATACAAGAATCCTTCATCTCCACCAGCCCCTTCTGCTGATTTTGTAGTGAAACACAATCTCATGGACTTTACAGTCACGAAAAACAGCAGACAACTTCAGGAGTTTCTTCTCAGAAATTATTAAAGATGGCTATCCAGCAAATGACATTGGTATGCTAACGTGCGCAGGGTACCATGCGTTGAGCGGCTTCTAAAGGTCAATAATGCAAGTACCGGTACCGCTCTTGACGGTTAATAGATAGGGTTTCTGCCTAGGTATATCTCTAGACAGCCACACCCACTTTCTATGTATCTGTCTCCAAATCTACCAAGTGAGAGCGTACGTCATCCTCCTAGTCAACTACCAAACTTAAGATGCTCGATTTCATCTCATGCATGCGATATGAGTAATTGAGTATATTATTTTACCTCTCCATGTTTTATCTCTCCATATATAATCCATCGGAGTCGAGGTGGATTGAACTAGAGGATGGAGATGTAACTTGAGATAGTTTTTTGTAGTGACGTTAACTCGGCAAAAGAAATGTGTCACGCTGCTCAGATGAGCCAGTATTATCACTGTAGTCTTAACCTTAGTCTCAGCGCTGATACATGAACGCAGTTTTGCCTCTTCATGGGAACTCCATTTAGGAAATATTTACTATCCTTGGTCCATTTTAGTTGAAATGTGCTATCACTGTACGTATGGTTCAGCTCCTCAATGCTTTTGTTCGAAGCGTATTTGACATGTGATATAAAAGTTCTCCATTTTCACGAATCTGTCTAAACCATTTAGAAACTATATCTCTTCTTATATCTGATGTATTTAGGATTCATTTGCGAACATTGAGTGATATGGTGACCTATTCCTATGTATGTGACTGACGCATGATGCACTTTGTGAAGTCCCCATCAGCAGTTGGAATGCTACCTTCTTTTATTCTCGCAAGCTACATTCCAATATATGTCTCCAATTCAACCATCGTTACATCTAACAAGGGAACGTCAGCTGATCAGTCGATATTCACATGAAATATTTTTTTCCACTAGTTTTACCCAATCGCTGGATCAGATTCCCACAGAAATTTCAACCTGTCATGCGTCTTGAGACGTATGTCTTACCATGTGCAAATAGGCACAAATCGAGGTATGTAGAAATTTTGTATTCAAAATTTTCAGAGGTTGGGTCTTTGGATGTCGTTTTCGCTCATTAATGGTTAACACCTAGTGGGGAAAATATTTCATGTGAATATCAACTGATGTACTTCTCTTGTTAGACGAATAGAAGAAAATACACTTTTAAGATTTTACTATCAATCTGGCTAAAAATGTATATGCGTCTGTTGAGCGGAAATTGAAATTCACTGTACATAGAGTAAAACTTATCACGAAAAATGTCAGAGTACCTTGAGTGTCTTAAAATATAATATGTTCATTTCGTATCTTTGTTATTATTATTCGGTAAAGTGAAATTGTTTTCTTATGACAACAGTTTCATGATGTCAGTGACAATGAAATGAAATCAGTTAAAAAAATATGTTATTTCTTTCATTCAGTTACTCATAGTACCGATAGTCCAGAATTGCTGAATGCGCGTGACCTTTTTTGTATTAAAAGTTTTCCATGTACATGTATTTCTGAATAATAATAATATACCTTGGTTCAGGAAATACCCACTAGGATTCAATGCGTCCTCTGATTGCAGAGATATGGTCAAACAACCACTCAGAGAACATGAATCAGTTTTTAAAATGGCAGCCAGATAACCATGGTTCCAACTTTGATGTCTAACAGAACAACTGGTAAAAAGAAAAAGGTGGTCTTTTAATCGACCGGCACCTTTGCCAAAAACAATCCGCATCTTTGACCAAATATTCTTTATTGATTCAGATAATAATGTATTTTGTTAATTTTTAGTGTAGACACAATCCTGATATTCGTGGAGAACAATCATGGAATACCTCAGAAAGGGTAAACCAGCAACAAGACAGAAGCTTTCCTGCCTCCGTTGTTCCGATCCGAAGCTACGGTGACCAGATGTGAGATTGGAGTCTGAACAGCTTACTTTTATATGGTTTGTCCGGCTAATATACGGAAGCATACATCTAGTCTGGACCAATTCATATAACGATTCAGTGTCAACGTAAGAAAAATGCGTGTTAGCTCCATCTAACCTTAGGGTTCTCGGCTTTCTTGTCGTATACAGAACGCGGTGTCTAATCACTGTGTTTAAACGAGTATAACGAATTCTTCTTTGCGTACTATCAGTCGTACTCTGTGAATATTGTATTTATTTGTTGACTACGAATGTCCGAGCAACAGGGGAAGATTTTTTATGATGTCATGGATGGTTGGAAACAGATTGTATGTAGACGCAAGGTAGAGGTAATGTATTCATCTTTTACAAAATGCGTAAGTTACAGACGTCTTCGTTCGTCATATTTGTTTATGATTGCAGAAAAGCTTCACGAGCTTCAGGTTGGGTTTCTCAGATTAAAATTTCGAATAGCCTTCACAGGGTGATGACGTTACAGATCTACAAAACAGCTGACTATTATCTTTATACAGCGAGTCCGTTCGTCCATTGTCGCGATTGAAACCAAGAAACCAATAGCGTACTATTCAGCGATCGAATGAACACATCTATTTAAATGTACGAGGTATGAAAGTCGCGCCGTTTCAATGGATGAACTTGGGCCTGCTTTTACACAAATAATCGCTTGATCGCACACGATTATTTTCTTGCTTTTAGTTACGTCAGTGGAAGAACGGACTTAGATTTTTTAAAAAAGGCATGCTTGCTGGGAAGACAACTATCTTGATTATTATTTATGTATAGATTGTAAGTCTATGGTTAGACCAGGGCGTCAAACTCTGATATAGTTATGTTCTACGTACCTCACAATATTAAATGAATTTCGTAAATGTCGCTGTTAAACATTGATATACAATATTCAGATTGAACAATCAGTGATATAGCATTTAGTAATAACGTCATTTAATATTACCCATTCAAAAGCATATGTGTTACGTCATTTCTGTTGAAGATTTATGGAAATATGTGTGTGTAATGATTAAAGAAACGAATATAGTGGTGTTGTCTGCTAGAAATATCAATCTACAATGCGTGATTTACTTATGATGATATACTTAGCGATAGTACAATGCCACGGTTACGTATGTATGTAGTACGCGTACTTGCGTATTGACTAATATATGCGTTTTCATACGTAGCAGAGTTGAGCTAACGTGTAAGCTACGCCTAACCTAACCTAATCATATAATTGAATTTAAATGTATGTAATTGACGTTAGTAATACGTGTAGTTTGCTGCTTGCGTATTAGTTAACTCGTACAGCATCGAACCCAATATAAATCAAGTTTGTAAGTTGTAGATATAACACTCGGCTATCCAAACAAATGAGACAAATGTAAAATTTACAATGAACGGGAATTTCATTAAGACAAAATATAGAATTTGTATGTACAATCTTATATAATGTACTCAGCCAGTCTTCATCGTCACCAATCCAAAATGTATTCTTCATTATTAATTGTCTCTAGTAACCATGTAATGTTAACAAACATGCTCAAATGCTTGAAATAATGAAATGCAACACAAGAAACTTACGTTCATTCTAGTACAAATTATTTCCGACACTCAGGGTTTTGAGAAAATCCTCAAATTACACCAAAATCGTTTTCTTTTTAAATGTTGACAAATATCAGAACTTTTCATTTTTGTGTTACATACACGTTCAAATCGTTTAGGCATTTGGGAATGTAACTTAATGTTTCCTGTTTCTTGTAGTTCGATTGCTGCGGAGTGCATAATCCAAATGACTGGAACATCACCTTTGGAGAATATCTTCCTCTGTCCTGTTGCAAGAATGACACCAGGGTGTGTTTCACTACCGATAACATCACTCTCGTTCACCAGAAAGGCTGCTTTGATAGTCTCGAGATGTTTGTCTCTGAAAAAGCCAGATCGATTGGAGGTTTCGGTATTGGAATATCCTTCATTCAGGTATTAGTCATTATTTACTCTGATCTCAATAGTATTTGCATACATATATTACTTAAAGTGATCATAATCTCTTTCTCATTGTAGAAGTGGGATATGAACCCATACTCTATGTGATGTCCATAAACTTAGTGGTGGCGGTAAGATCTCCTTCAGACCCATTGGTGCTCAGAGCCTTATACTCAAGTGGATCTAGTACGACACAACCCTGACTGTATAATGATACAATTGATCTCATAACAGTTAGTTACTAATGTGAGGAAAGTCAAGGGGCGAAGCAGCTCCCAAACCTGGATTTACATGGGGACTTTCCTTCTCTACAGCATTAATGGAATTTTTCTCAATTATTTCGAGGATCATGGCGTCCGCCGACGGTAACTTCCCATTGCTGCCACTCACAGACAATAGCTATACAGACCGGTGATTAAACGTTTTTGCTGGAAATTCAGAGCAGACGATGTTACTGCTGATCACGTGACTTTTCAACTATAGCGCCATGAACCAAAGTACCTGACCTGCATAGAGCACATAGCCGCAAAGAAGAGACTTAACCATTGGCATATTTGATTTCCCGGAGCTAATCACAATTTATCTTTCACCTGTCCTGCTTTTCGAGTTAGCATTAAAACTATGAAAAGTAGCGCACAAGTAACACTATTTCAAATGAACACCAGATCTAGAAGATATATACATTATTTAAAATCAGCATACAAAACTGAGTTTGTGTGTAGAAAATTAGGTGCCATGGACCAGCAGTTGAAGAGAAATTGGCAGAAGAAGTTATTAAGAGTATTGTTTGTGGTACACACTTATGAATATCTGGCGCTAGTTTACACTCAATGCCGCGCATTACCATGTTAGGTAGTCGTCAAATGATACTGATAGCAACACGTCGCTATACTCATAGTCACCAGGGACCCACATTAGTAGCAGTGTAGAATTGGGTAGAATCCGTACAAAGGTACACAAATATTTTGTGTAAAGTTATTCAGGGGGCATATGGTCTGTCAGAGTCTAGTAAATCATGTATCAGTGCAGATGTCAGTGATATCACCGTACTGTGCGGCATTGAGAGTAAACTAGCAACAGATATTCATAAGTAGCCACTCACAAACAATGCTATTGATACCTTCTACCGCCAATTTATCTTCAACCACTGGCCGGCCAATGGTACCTAATTTTTTACACATAACTTCAGTTTCATATGCTGATTTTAAATATATGTATACATCTTCTAGATCTGAGTGTCCACTTAAAAGTAGTGTTACTTGTCAGTCTATGTAACTCCTCTGTTCGGGCGCCACGTTTGACTGAAGTAAGACTTTTTGTAAAGAGAAGAGAGAGGTAAAGGCTGATGACGTCTACGAATGCGCTTTCTGTTCTTTGGTAGAAATAAGTCACGAAGAAAAATATACAGAGTCCCTTACGCGAGTAGCACGCTGCCATGTCCAATCAGGTTTAAATTGTGACGGCACGCAGTGTTCGTTCAATTCCAAGTTGTCGGTCTGTAAATCTTTTCTCTGTGGCTACCACTGCTCTTGACGGACCTGTTTATGGTAGTTGTTAGGGAATTCAAATTTTGCTTTGTTCCACATCTTTCTAAAGGAAACGATATATAACGTCCAAGCTAGTACCAGTATCGTTTAGGTATGAAAATACTATAGTTTAACAGCATATGTGTCAATTTACAATGATATAACTTGCTTCAAATTGTTCCTAACGTCCTAAATGAATCTGTGGGCTTGTAAGGACGACATCTATAGCTTTTGGTAAATTAATAAATATTTCCACAAGATTTTAATGTTATTAGTATTGTGTTGTGCAAAACAAACTTACATCTCACCATTAGAATGAAGTTAAACAAGCTTTCCCATTTCGTATTTTCAATTGTCACGAGACGAGACGAGACAGGGACAATAGCGAGAAAGGTCTTTCGTAATGGAAAGTATACATCTTTTCGAGACGAGACAAGATATGTTCGAGACGAGAAAGCCTAAATCTCGTCTCGTCGGCAACACTAGTATTTTCTATTCTGTATTTTCAAGCCTGTCAATGGTAAGGAAGTGGTAGGAACTTCATGCTTTATAGGCTACTTTTTGTGACTTGTACCGTAATATAATTTCCTGTAGTGTGACTAGCTTCTATTGCAACATCATTTCCATTGATATGATTCCGCCTTGTTTAGCATAGTGTTGGTGTGCATGGGCATATTACCCCACGATGATGGGCGTTTTACCCCGATGGTGGGGTACTATGCCCATATCGCTCTTATTTACAAACATGAGTGTATCTCCTACAGTATATAATCCTATATAATCGAGCGTCCAGGCAGAAATACTGAAAGATGTACCTCGCATTTGGTATGCTCTTTTTTCCTGTAGTTTTCCATAATTGGTCATAAATAAGAAAAATACAAAAAAGTGGGCATTTCACCCCCGATGACTCTACTTTTGAATTCAATTTCTGTTGAGAACAAAGTCATTGCCATTCTCAAATCAATCTGCTGATTTTGCGAAATTTCTGCACATACTCTACAGGGTGTTCAAAATCAACACACTTTTAGTAAGGTGATTTGTCGAAATCATGCGCTTTCTACAATTAGTGGAATTCTTCTAAATTTTATTATTAGAATTTGCAATTACTTCTAAATTTTATGTCCATTTAATTAGTGTAATAATTTTTAAGATAAAATGGTTCACAAACCATTTCCAGCGTGACGTGCAGCCCATTTTTTTTATTATCTTGGAAACACGTTTATTCATGTTGAAGTGATTGGAATTGAAGGGGTCAATGCAAAAAGGAACTTCCTCCATTTTGTTCATTTTACAGCTAAAAAGGTAACGCTATCCCCTGTGCGATACGCATGTGCCGTGAACGGCGCATGGGGGATGTGGAGGTAGCGTTCCGCATTTTCTTGACCTACGGTACGAAGTGAGGTAAGGTGGTCAGCCTCACGCTCGACCGCCTTTACCTTCCCAAGGTGTCCATTAATACCAAGGACACTTCGATTCTCAATTTGATAGGAGGCTGAGTGTATCTCAGAGCGCTAGGCATGAGAACACTGTGAGAAAAGTAAAGACTTTTGTGTCCTGGTCGGGATTTCAACCCGGGCAGCCCGATTCGTAGTCAGACGCCCTACCGTCTGAGCCACGGCGACTCATGTTCATTTTACAGCAGAAGAAAAAAACTTTTTAAAAAATTCAGGCTTCATGATAAAAAATATTTTCGGACAGGTGATAGGTGCTCAACCTGTGAATATTTCGAATGCAATATTTCATTATTACCTTAAGTGGTAATTCCCCCGTAAGTGCACAACTTTTTCTTTTAGAGGAAGTCCCTTTTGCAATAAAATGTTGTTGACAACTTGTTTTCTGAGTGTTTGAAGTATTTACCAAAAATGGGTTTATTTTTCAAGAAAAACACGTTTTTTATGGATACACTTGTTTTGTTGAACTCAGAAACACAAAGCATTCACTCATAATCGGAAATATTATGGAAGCAGGGGCAGCACCCCCAGCGGAGCAAAGCGAGTCTCTCTATATATAAAATTCAAAGTGACTATGTGTGCGTGAGCATCGTGCAAAAATTACGTGACCGATTGGAATGATTCTTCGCACATGATCAGATACTGGACCGGACTGGGAAGTTATCGTATCACTTTGATTCTAAAATTATTATCTTCAGAGATAATAGACTATCTAATTGTCCACTGATAACAATAATGGAAAATTTAAAAGCAAAGCACGCAGCAACCCACACTACAATGTTGTTCGACGTGTTGACTACCTCCAAGGGGTCAAATTTTTTGTGACTATCAGTTCACTAACAACGGCTATCTTAGGCAACACGCCCCTAACAAAGCAAATTGGTGACAGTCCCTATGGCTGTTGCCAACATATTTTTGTTCATCCCGCACCAACGGGCGGGCAAATCAGCTACTACTTCCTCTTTCCTATCTGAATCGACACAAACCATCGTGAAGAAAGCAATGTCAATTAGAACATTCCTGATTGTCCACAAATTGTGATGACCAACCAAAAATTAGGAAAGAAGCATCGAAGGTGGCCCATGGCGAAACACCAAGTTATAGACGGGCAGGCTTTCGTTCAGAAAATTTGCCCCCCCGATGGGAGAACCGGGAGGGTTGCTGCTTGTACAATTAGCATTACAATAGTAGGATAAATAGTAAACTACAATTTTGCTCGGGAGCGGTACATTCCCTCCGGTTGTGCGGCCTGGAAGAAACACTGGACGGAAGCGCTACTGTAGAACAATTGAATCATTTCTTGATTACATATAAACGAATAGAGCCTTTAGTGAAAACTATTGTTTTCAGAAAATAAAATATTCATTAAGCAATTATCATAAGTTTAACACACTCTACTAAAATTACTTGATGTTTACAAACAGCACCTCAGGCTAGAAGTCGTCAATACGTTTTAAGAAAAAAGGATGTTTGAGGTTCAAACCAGGCATTCTCCCTGGTGTAGGGGAGAGGGGGGTACATTTGAACAGGGGTTATCTTAGAACATTGGAGATAACTTTTAACAAATAAAACGAAATTTCTTTTGTCCAACAGTTATAAATTGCAAACTTTATGCCACACACCTGACATTTGTTTTCCGCCATTTGTGTGCGTTCCCTGGCGAAGTATGGTACTTGATGTAATTTCTGGGTACCAAAGTAAAAATTCATTTCAGAAATTGTAAGCTTCTGGAGAGAAGAGAACTGTAGCATATCTTTCCATGTTAACTACACTCCTTCACGCTTTAAACTTTCCTTGTTGCTTTCTGATAACCCTTCTCCTTCTCCCATAATAACAAAATGTGCGTAATTGGACGTACTGGGGCAGCTTTGGAATAAAAGAGTGGTGTAGATTTGAGCAAGGTAGCAGCCCATGGCCCTACAGGTAAAACTTACTGTTGAGAAGAAAAATTAATTTGCAACATATCAACAGTGCAAAAGCATTTCAATTAGGCTATGTGTCACATTCTAAACAAAATTTGTACGAGTTCAACGTTTATGCAAGCCTAATGGTTATGCAATCCTCATAACCCTAATAAAGAAACAAGCAAGCAAGTAAGTTCAACGTTTATTAACAACTGCTTAGTTTATATTCTTTGCATGGCTAGTAAAACTTTAGTTTACGTTCTTCTGCTTCTGGATTTTTATCTAGAAGCATTTACTAAGAAATTAAATGATCTTGTAATAAAATTAAGGATGTGTTCAAAGCTGTCGCAGCCATGTTCAAATCAACCCTCTACACAGTAAAAAAAAAAAAAAAAGCTGTGTTCATTCAACACAATGCGGTGTCCCAGCGTGACAAACACTTTTGTGTGTTAAATCAACACAACACACGGTGTTGATTTCGGTACTGGGAGAAAATAATAGTTACGGATGCAGCCAGATTTAAACATGGGTTGCTCAGTTAGAAGTCAAGCGTCTTACCGACTTTGCTAAATCGTCAGACGAAAACAGTATTAGATTGAAACAATACAGAGGATAAAAAAATGTTCCTGAACCCCAAATACAAACAAAGATACTCTCACGACTTATGCCATGACTTAATGACTTTTCCATTGGTCAATTAGGAATCACAATCTCCATTTATTGAGAATATGTTCAATTTCTATGAAAGAGCAAACGCAGCATTTGACATGTTACGATAAAGCAGTAATGCTGCTCAAGCGTTTGGCTGTCGCCATCTTGCTTGCTTTCATAGAAATCATGAAGAATGGCAGTTCTTCGAGTGACGCTGGCAAAGGAAACTGTTAGTTTCGGATCTACCGAAGTTTAAGTCCGATTTTGATGATTGTACTTACATTTGAAAGCTCATTCCAATACTAAGACACAGGAAAAAAATTGGATGGGTAGGATCTCCTTG
>JAGDQP010039840.1:906-12424 GCA_022664845.1 Lepisma saccharinum | reverse complement strand
GGACGCTTATTTCTCAAGAACCATACATAGGATGGACAAGATCAATGGCTCATTCAATTACATATGGTCTGTAGATTATAGGAAAAATACAATATCATGTCTAGGTCATCGCTGGTCTGAGCTATGGGGGTGTAAGGTCTCCATAAGAAATGCATGGGGAATGAGGTGACATTCTATCAATAATTGAAAGCTACTAATATTAGTGTTCATTCCATACTTTTCAGGGTCGTTGAGATGAATAGTGATAGTTTCAATACTTTATAAGCTGAAGTTAATCCCCCACCCCAGGGGTTGGGTGTGGAAAGTGGTGGCATTTAAAAATAATCGAAGACGACCGATATAAGTGTCGAATTCATTGTTTTGCAGGTCGCTGAGTTCAACGTTAACACTAACACTTTCGATGTCATTAAGGTCCCAGTTAAGCCCCTACCCCACAGGGGTGGAAAGGCATGATATTTTAAAAATAATCGAGTCCTTCCCAAAGGGAACCAAAATTACTGGTTATTAAAGGAATGATTACATTTTCAGCCACGGGACAATTTTTCTTTTCAGAGACTTTCTCCAATATTGTGTGCAGGTGTCAAAAGTCCACTTGATATTGACGTACAGAGTTCTTATGACGAAATTTGTTCTTTTCGACCTTGAAACCGTATGGTGTGACCCAAATTTTATTGAAATCGAAGCATTACTTCATGAGCATTACTTCTAATCTGTGTGCAAAACTTCCGCTACGGCGGCCATATTGGATCCCTTTTCCCCCGGCCCCAGTCGCAACACCCAGATGGCCACCATCACTTTTTCGAATACCTGCCTGCTAGCCTTCTCAATACCCCCCCCCCCAATATAGTATCACTAATCTGCAAACAGGACAATATTTATATTCACAGTCACACCCACTATGATGTTTCACCTGAGCAATGTTGTAATTTAAGAAAATTTCACTTTTTACCACAAAACCATAATAAATTGGGACAAGGGCACATTCCTCCTTAAAAGGGGTGTGGGAGTTCTCTTAGAAATTAATAGGCTACGAAATTAACGGGATGGGAAGTTTCCTTTTTGTCATCCTGTGTTTATATAATATTCGCATTTGGCAGGAATCAGAGCAATGAATTAGCACGTCAACTTCATCAATAACTTTAACTTAACATTTAAATTACTTGAGCGCAGCCTTTTATATAAAAGTGAATAGGAAATGCATAACATCAACACATATGTATTAAGTATTACATACCCTTCAGGCGTTCAGAACAAAATTTCGAAAACTTTGAAGTCCTGTAACTCGTGTTCCGTGAAACTCCGAAACGTAGTACTAGAGTAGTGTTTATTTGAACACATGATCCATGCGCTAGGAAGTTTTATGCTTATTTTTGGGTCCTACCGGAAACAGTTTCCTTGTGAGTGCAATTCTGAATGATTTAAGTCCAACTCTTAAGTGCAGATTGAGATATTTTCTTACAACTCACCCAAATGTTCCTCAGTTTATATATCAGCTGGTGCTTGTATAATTTCTATTTTTCTTAAATATCAAATTATATTCAAATCTACGTGCATGTCATATTCATCGCTCAGCATAAACAGCATATGAGTATGCAAATTTTCATTTGTTTTATGCATGATTTTGTTCTAATTTGACGAATTAAAAAAATTCAGCAGGTGCCCATGTTCACAAATATATTTTATAAAGAAACATATTGATCTTCTTTGTCGTTTAGGTAATACACTTGAAAAATGGTTCCTCGAAAGTGAAAACAAAGTTTCCATATGTACACTAAGAAGTCAACAGTCAATAAGTTACTAAAATGTACAAAGATCTATGCTCCAGACGGGATTTGAATCCTGTACCCCTTACTCGTGAACTGAATCCTACAGTTTTCGTCCACTCAATCATCGCAGTAGGCTTGTACTTTACACAACAACAGTTTACACAGTCAATTAAGCAAAGAAACGCTCTCTTACATTTGCAACAAATATATCAAATGTTCATTTACTGTTTGTAATTCCTACCATAGCTGGTAGTAGTTATGCAATCACGCATAGTTCAATCAGGAATCTGTTGAGATATCGACTTGTCACAAAAGTTATATTGTCGTCCCATTTACGCTATTTCGACTAACTGTAGACCAACTTTAGATACTTTAGAGAATTTCTAGGAATTCCCCTTTTCCTGTTGGAAATCGTTTAAGCACCCACTGCCAACTTTTGGAATAGGACTTTTCGATACAGCAAGTTTAACTTCTTTGACGATAGCATATTGTCGTATCAGCACTATTGTTAGTAGTATTGGAAATATGAAGCTGTAAATTTTATTTTACCACGCTTTCGGAAGCATATATCTGCGGAACATAATTTTCCCAGCCTGTGTAAAATAAAACTTTAGGCTACTAAATTTTTTACGTCTCAAAGTTTGTCAGTCTAATTTTGTTACACCCTGTTAAGTTAGAATTCCATTAAAAAGTTAAAATATGACTCTATATTTAACATATTTAATCATAAAGTTTTTTTTTTTTTTTTTTTTTTTTTTTCATACTGGTGATGATACGCTAAGCTCTTTGTATCAATAACAAATTTTGTTTTCATAAAACAGGCTATGTTCAATTAGCTAATAGCGTGACAAACTAGAGTGAACTTGCAAACACATGCACAGACAAACAAACACACACATTGACACAAACAGCATATACAGAGAGGAAGAAGAGAGAGCGAGTGAGTGAGAGAAAAAGAGCGAACGAGAGCAAAAGAGAGAGAGAGAGAGAGAGAGAGAGAGCAATTTTGATGTTGTCTGCCTGTTCCCGACTTATCGACCGAGCAGGCAGGCGAGACTAACAGCCCATAAGTATACACACAGCCCGTAGAGTACACAACGAACTGTGTCAGTGCGAAATGTCGGCAACACGAACTGTTATTAACAAGACTGACAAGGAGGGGGTGCGAAAAAGAAACAAACAACTCCGCCCATTTCTCGCTCAAACCACGCCCTTATAAATGACATTCTAGTTAGGTCTAAACACACAACAAACTGTTAAACTACTTAGTCGAACAATAATAACGTGCTGACTAATGGTTATTTTCAGTTAATAGGATTGTTAGACTTTCATTCACTGGGAAAATGACTGACAGTTTATTATATCCGAGAACATGAAAAACGAGGATATGTGTTTGCTTCTTCTTCATTTGCACTGTTTCTTTTTATCTCCTTATTGCCCCTCACTTTATTCTTTTCATTCTATTGCCTTTGAACTTTCTGGTCACTTCCATTTTCATCCTCATTTTCCAAAATTCTTTCTTATTTAGATTTTTTTTTTAGTCTTTTATTCCTCCTTTTGCTTCTCTACATTTTTTTCTTTTATTTAGTTTTGTCTCTTGAAGCTTGAAATTGCTGTCACTGATATGCTATTTGTTTTAGGAGAAAAGCAATGACATTTGGATTTACGGTAACAATAATTAACATGAAAGGAAACTATGAACAGAGAATTGAACCTTTTTTGTTGAAATAACAGAATTGTTCTAGTGAGCGTCGAAGCTCAGAAAGCTAGTGTTACGTTTCGAGTACCTGTTTCCCTTTTCCCAAGTACATTTATTTGTTTCGTACTTTTCCCCTTTCATTTGATTTGTAAATTGTCCTGTTACTGACAGCTCGAACACCATGGATCTACCACTTGAAATGAATATGCTGTTCCCTGTTCAGTTTCGCTCACAAGATGAGACATTTCACGTATCGACAAGAGACACGAGACGAACGTTCCCAGCGGACGCCCATCCTGACAGAGTTTTCCAGGATTTTTCCTCAGTTACACCAGATAAATGCCAGGATGGCACCTACAAACTAGGCCCTGCCCTGGTCGACTCTTCCAACATCCTCTCTCCCACCCTATCCTGTCCTCAGCCTGAGATGCCTAAAACCCATAAAATAACAAGTCAAGACTTTTCATGAGACGGGGCGAGCCTATCCCAAGTCTCGTCTCACGAACAACAATAGCTGTTGAAATACAATTTCTCTTGTCTTATAAATGATAATGAATATTTTAGTAACTTTCTTTAAAATAACGATAATCAAAAACAATATTTAGATAGCGTCTTCGAAACCCAGCACGAGACATCTATAGTGCTTTTTGTTCCACCAGGTAAAAGCTTACGTAGAATAGGTAATACATTCCTTATTATTTCATCCTACTATTTAAAGAACAGTGTTAGCAGAACACTGGCATAAAGGCAGAGATAATTACTCACATATTCAAGTAATTAAAAGAAAGAAATGAAGAAGGAATTATTCCTGCGGGTACCCGTTTAACAGAATAGTGTTACCATCTGACTCACCTCCGATGTAAGTTCAAACGCTACTGTGGGAATACATTGATTTGAAACCCAGGCTAGTAAAGCCGTAGGTCCCGTCCTTAGAAGCTCACAAACTTGTTTAGATTTTAAGATACAGATAAAATTCTCTGTCGGTATCTCTGGTGGAAGAGCTGTTTCACTCGTCGCATTCAAATTCAATTTGAACTTCAACTCCTGCCCTAAAGACATAATTTCCATTCGAGGGAAGTTAATGAGAAGCTATATTGATTCTACGTCCTACGTAGAATCTTGGAGTCCTAATGAATCTTGGAGTCAAACGCTAATTCGGAGCAGAGCACCAATCATCATTTATATGTCAATACCTTTATCTAGGAAAATTTTTTATTTAGAAAATAATATAATCAAATCAAGTTATGTAAGACCGAATTATTTAACAGATAAGGTAATCTTAAAGTAGTGATTCTATTTATCGTTGTTTCTCAGCACTCCTGGCTAATAACCGAGGTAAACTAGCAAGTAGACACCTCGAAAATAATGGACTCTTGCGAGAGTAGAAACCTCGAAAGCAATAGGCTCTCTAGAGAATAGAAACCTCGAGAGCAATGGCCTCTCTAGAGAGTGGAATCATCGATAATAATATATTCTCTAGAGTGTAGGAGCATCGAGAACAGTGATTTCTCCATACCCCTATGTGGGAAGTATCACCCCCAAATTCTCAACAACTCCCCCAACTTTAAAGTTGTTGCGGTGAAAGATCAATAGAAACCGTGCAAAACTCCACTTACACCCTCCCAATTTTGACTTTACACCTCCCCAAACTGTAAATCCTGGCGGAAACCCTAATCGAGAACAATAGCTTCTCAAGAAAGAAGAAACCTCGAGAACAATAGCCTCTTTCGGGAGTTTAAGGCTCGAGAACAATAGCCTCTCTAGAGACTAGAAGCCTCGAGAGCAATGGCTTCTCTAGAGAGTAAACACCTCGAGAGCAATAGCCTTTCTAGAGAATAGAAACCTCGAGAGATATATCGTCTCAAGGCTGTACTAGCATTGTTCAAAATCGTATCCCTTTTTCCATGTGGTAAAACTTGGACAAGTCAGCAGAATTTTCGAGCTTGTGCTGTCAGATCAGTGTGGAATATAGTAACGACCAATTTCTTTCCACGGCATGATCCCTATCATTCATTGCACTGCGGCAGTCCAGTTGAAAACCACAGCATTAAAGTAATGCGCAGTGAATGAATGTACTTAAGGTATTGGCATGAAAGAGATAGCTTCATTTATAATTATAACACACACATACGTATATTGCTGCACTTCAATATCGACATGTCGGTGCCTGACTTGTAGATAGTGAGAGATCAGCTGGCAGGTACGGTCCAATAGTACGTTAATCCCGAAAAATGTTGGGACAAATGTTTGCTCTGCGAAAGGAAATGACAGAGAGGAAAAAGGGTGTCAATAAAAGTGTGGGGAGCTGGAAATCGTGTGAGGTAAAATAAAGAGAAAGAAAGAAAGAGAGAGAGAGAGAGAAGCGAATGAACACGAAAGTTGGAAACAACTCATGAAATATCGCAGTCTTGACAGAGTAATCGCTATTTAAAAATGTCGGGTAAGTGGCGTGAATTCGGTGGCTCATGCGAAGATAACGGGTAGCTAAGCACGACAATATCTCGGCAACAATTGCTTCCTTCGTTCCAAAATCGATCCCCCATCCCATCACTCTACTCATGTCAATTCCTTTGGCATTAGTTAGCTCCCGTAACATGCTTGCTCTGTACAGACCGGATCATAGCAGGAAAAAGAAAAAAAAAAAAAAAAGCAGATTCTTTACTGATACAGACACTAAAAATAAAAAATAAATAAAACAAACTAGGCTACTGATGTAAAAGATCGCTCCTAATGCATTTTTTTCTGGTAGGTTTTCGTTGGATTTTTTCATGAGAAAGTAAAGTAAATACATACTACACAACTGACGAAAAGAGGAAAGAAGGGAACTGTTTGTTTGCTTCAGTAAAACGAGTAAATTTACTGCAAGGGTTGATTCCAAGCTCAAAGAGTAATTGATGCAAATTGCCATAGCAACCAATAGTCTAAACTCGAGACGATCCAAATATTATCCGATTATTTCATCTTTGCGGCAACCCTGTCATGTATGCGAAACAATGTGTCTCGGACAGAAGGCGCTTGTGGGGAACATTTTATGAGTAAAGCATCAGTCTATGTTCTCGCTGTAACGGAAATGGATAAATGGAAGAATCTAACTGCTTTAGTACAGACATAATGATGACTATTTCTACCCGAACGGCTCTTCCAGAATTGAGACACTGTTGACATTTTCCACGTCTGCAGTTCCACGAGTGCATTATGAATGGGTAAATTAGTAAACATATTAGTAACCAGTCGAGAGTTACCATCCGGTCGTGAAGTGAAGCTAGATAAGAGGGACCAGAGGCGACTCAGGAGGGTTACATGCGTTGGACCAACACGGCGTTGAACCAACACGGTTGGACTAACACTGCGTTGAACCAACACGGCGTTGGACCAACACGGCGTTGAACCAATACGGCGTTGAACCAATACGGCGTTGAACCAACACGGCGTTAAACCAACACGGCGTTGGACCAACACGGCGTTGGACCAACACGGCGTTGGACCAACACGAAACCATCACGGCGTAGGACCAACACGTCGGTGGACCAACAATAAAATTGACAACGCCCCAGATATATAAAACCTAAAAATATAATAAAAATATGATCTTAAATTATTTTTTTGAGCACCTGCGTAGAACCAACACTGCATTGGACCAACACCGGCATGAGACCAACACTTCGAAGTACCGGTGTTGGACCAACATGGCGTTCGACCAACACAGATTTTTGCCCTAGGGTGTTGGTCGTACGCCGGTTCTTGCTGCTTGCTGTTGGTCGTACGAAGTGTTGGTTCAACGCCGCATCCCCACTCAGGAGGACCACAATGCACGGATAAGTTAACCCAGCGCACGCCATACCAGGACCAGGCCATGTCAACGATAAGAAACGTAGCCTGCAGTCTGCCAATAATCATCGTAGCTGTGCCATCGATAAGTGGTAAAAGATCAAATCATCCGATGAATCTAGGTTTATATTGTATTATGCTGATGGAAGGGGAGTGGGGGTCAATGTATGGTGAAAACAGCATTAATTCATGGATCCAAAATTTCAAGTGAGGAAGGTGGAAATGTAATGCTGAAGGGACTATTTTGCTGAAACAAATTGGGATCGTTGATATCTAGATGAATATTTGGAAACAAGAGGATATATTAAAAGTTCGTTTGTGACAACATACACTACTCTTTTCGTATAACTAACATTTCCAGAGTGAGACGCTTATTCCAACAGAATAATGCACTCTTTTACAGAGCACAAAATCATAAATGAAGGAGGAGCCCACAGCTGTTGCTGTGAAATGAAGATAAAGAAGGAACCTATGCTCTCACACAAGAGTAAATCCAAAATAAATAAAATAAAATTGGCAGAGGATCATTGGTTTTTCCACATAGAAACTTATTTCAGAGTGGACTTTTTCAATGTAAGGTAAAGTAACCAAATAAGATACACCTTTTTTAACAGCTTATAAATGAATGATCGAAGGGTATTTGTGCATATTTTTGCTACCATTCTTTCATTTATTTATTTTATTTACAAAATACATCAACTTAAGTTTAATTAAATATATATACATAAATTCGATTTTGTGTTTTTTAACGTAAAAAAAAATACAAAATTAAGCCATTTTCGAAAAGGTTCCTAATAAGAGGTACCTGTATTTTCATACATTACTAGTGGTAAAATTAGAAAAGAATGAAAGTTAATATTATAGATCAACTGAAACACCGAATGAAAGCAATATGTAGCTTACTAATTGCCTTGGAACATACACATCTCTCAAATTTAAAGATTAGGGGTGTTACAATATTTTTAAAAACGATGTGCGATTACACAAGCAGCATATGTAATTAAAACTTACAATCTAACACTTTGGGTTCTGTAGCTAATTAAAACATGGACTTTCAAACTTTGTTTTATATTTCGCTCATATAATTATACACACATACTTATTAGGAAATCTTAGGTGTCTCTAATTAGGATCCACTATAGGCCTACTTGAGATTAATATGGTTCACTCAGCTGAAAGCAAAGTTACTGTATATGGCATTCAAATTTAAGACTACAATATTCTAGATGATATCACCTTTACTATACGTGAAACATACTTACTATTCAAACTTTAATTTCCAGTTGATTTCCCCTTTAATTACAACCAATATAAAAACTGGAGGTGTCACAAACAACAAAATATACTCTCCACAAGCTAATTAAAGGCCCACTAGCTCGCTGCAAACAACATAATATCACGTGACCATATGCAGTAATTCTCCGTTGTTCTTGGCACACAGCGCCACATGACTATGCAAATAATGAGGTATATCTAATTAGGCGCCTACCTCTTATTTGGTGACTTTACCTTACTTTTGAAGTAATTAACAACAAAATAGGTAACAGATTTCCAGCCGGAGAAAGAGTTGTAGGTAAATGTTTAGTCCTGCTCCTCGAAGTTGTTTTCCAGTTAACTAAGGATAAAACTTCAAAAGATGTATGAGAAATATATTGATCCTTCTCTACCACTGAAACATATCTTGCTTCCGACTGGGTTTTATGAAGAAATCAAAGACGTACACAATTTTCGAATTTGCATATCTTTTACATGTAGTTCGACACCATTGGCTCAAGCAATCCAGAAGTTTTTACTGTACTTGCTTTATTCGTGACTATCTATGACTGATGCGAGTACTGAAAGAACGCTTTTTTTTCTTGAAGATCATAGTTATTCAAGAGTTGAATGGGACAGAACTGGGTGAGTGATCTGGGAATGTTGGTCATCCTACACGAGGAGGTCACAGCTTCGTAAACAAGGGATCTAATTCGGAACTTCGCCAAGTTGAAAATCAAGAAGAAAGGACTTCTTTTGAAATGTAAGTACCTTCATTCTTGTTCTGCTCCACGACAAGTACTTTGATCGATATGCAATATCAACTCTTGCCCAAACCAAACTAGCCTAAAGGAATACATGAATTCAATATAATTTATATATATAGGGAAGCTTTCAGTTTTCTTTGCGAGGTGGTCCAAAATTTTAGATCCGGCGTTGATAAGAGATATAACGAATTTGCAACCTACGTAATGAACTACAATCACGGATTCGATACACTGAAATTGGAATCCCAATTGGGGATCAAACCTGGAACCACTCGTACCCTAAGAGAGAGCGTTAGCCATTTGGCTCAAAAGCAGCTACTAGAAAAAAAGATAGATACATACAGTACATACTATTGATTTCAAGTTTATATACCACCTCATTCCGTTCTTTGTATGTCGTTGTCATTTGCTGTATCTTCTTTTGAATTATATATATATTATGGCGTGTTCACAGTTAAATATAACAAAGAAGGGAGATCTAATGTTCTATTCTAACCCAAAGCTACTGAAATAGAGTCAAAAGGTTCTAGGACAGTTCGGGCGTTATCAACTTCACTCTATCGTTGGCCACACTGTTTTTTCATATCTTAAGAGCGTATGACCGTAATTTTATTTCATCTCGTTTTCGTTGTCACGCTGGCGTCGCCTTGTTACATTAGCCCGGAACTGATACTGCATATTGTTTGATCCGTTGAACACCTTGCTCCCCTTGATGGTCAAGTGGATTGATGGCGTGACGTCACGACAGGTAAAGAGAACAAGCGTTACCGACCGCCCACATAACGCTTACATTCTCACACGATTTTTAAAGCTCTGTGTTACCATGTTTTGTAGTTACACGCGAACTTAAGACTCCTACCAATAAAGTCGTCTTTCCTTTCCTCTCTTCCCCTATGTATGCACTTCGTTTTGGATTTAATGATGATGAAGACAGAGTAAATAACTTCCGGTAACAATGTTGAGAATTCATGTGCTACATATGACAAAAGATCTACTAAATTTACACTTGCGGGAGAGACAGGTATCTATGACTTAATCTGTTCACAAGCCTGAATGATGCAGTTGCAGGTGATCAACTTTCCGGGGAAAGGAATGGATGAAGTAGCATCCAGGTCCTTATTTTAGACCAACCTGGTTGTCAGGATCGTTCTGAGAGAAATGGAGTATATTAATAGCTTTCTTCCCAAGTAATAAGGAAAGTTGAGCCAACTGTAACTGTTATTGGTTAAATAGTTGGCTAGAACTATTGTGGTATTATTTGCTTCTCATTTGTTACTCTTTACTAACAAAAGCATCTCTAAAATTGGCTCAGTAACTCCTGTAAACTCTTGGACAAGGGCAACTGAAACCTCCACATTACCACCCTCTTTACAACATTCTCAACATTTATTGAGTGACATGTAGATTATTATTGGAAAGACAAAAATTATATTTTATGTTCAAGATCAGTTTTCATGACAGATCTTTTAACCAAAGGTCGCAGGTAAGGTGAAAGGATGGTGGATTTTCACTGCCTGCAATTGAATAAGACATACTGTTTAAAGTGAATTCGGAACAAATATCAAAGTTAATTCTAAAGTGAGTTTAATGTATCTCCACCAGGAATCAAACCCAGGAACCTTTGATCACCCGGCAATGACCGATACTACTCACACCGCATATTGAATACTTGTTAACAATACTTAAAGTATTACATTTCACCAAACTAAGTGGGACTTTTAGGAAATATGTATCTTGTTCCACTTTGAATCAACTTGAGTTATTTACAAGTGATTTTGCAACCATAACAAAGTTGGTTCAACATCATTGACAAGTGGTTTAAAAAACTTGTAAATAATAAATTCGGGCATTCTTTGCTTTTGCGGTTGACCCAGCCATTGGTGAGAATCAAAATTAATGGGAAGAACCCCCAGTAATACCTTATATCAAAGAACTGTAATGGTATACTGGATGTACGAGGGTTACCCACTACTACTGATGTCAGTAGCGTCTGCTTCGTTGGCGGTAGTGTTATTTGTGGGGGATAACATTTTTCGCCATCCAATATTTGGAACGAAAGTTCTTTGCCCCCCAAAAATTTTTGATAGTAGAACCCTTCTAAAATATCTCAATCTTAGATAGTAGTGTCTATTGTCAGTAGTACTATTATGGTGGTTCATGCTCACCGAAATATAGGCCAAATAACCTTTTACGAGCTTTTCAGC
>JAGDQP010039839.1:0-17543 GCA_022664845.1 Lepisma saccharinum | reverse complement strand
TTTGCAGGGGGGGGGGGATTCCTTGGCACCTCAGTTACCTGCTTTCTTGTAAGGAGAGGAAACCTTTCTAATCTACCTAACCCTGAGCCAAAAATGACGAAAGGCCTTAAAATTCAAATTCAAATTTTTCGTAATACAAAAATTTCCCTACCAGATTACAAAACTGGAATGCAATATTTTTCTTTCTGACTAGGAATGTAAGACAATTTGTAACCTAAAAGATCTGCTGTACGACTGTCCTTGCGAATTTAATTTCAGGGATTAGAACGAAAAAGACTCAAAACGTCACACTGATGACAAAGCAAGCAAGATATTATTCAAGTTCTTATCTTGTGAGTTCATTATTACGTTTAACTCTAAGATAAATTTATCCAACACGAACAAATACGAAGCGTATATGCAATGTAGTTTTCTGCAACGACAAAAACTGTTGCAAGTGTGAGGATGATTTCTAGACATCCTTGACATATCGTCACCTTAGAACCAGACGGTACTGTATCTACTTTTGAGAAAAAACACTACTTTTGAGAAGAAAAAAAATGAAAGTTTCAAGTTGCACGTCAAATCAGCATTAGTTAATGTGCGTCGTTGCCAAACAAGTCACTGAAGGCCATTTTGTGACAGTACTCAGGACTAAAAAGCCTCAGCACAAGGTCTTTAAATTGAAGTATTAACTTCATTTTGCTAAAGTTGGACATAGTACCTTCTGGCTACAAGGTGATAATACCCTCTATTATAAAAATAAGGCGATAAGACACCAAGCGCACGGTTTGGAATCTAAATTATTGAATGATTTAGAACAACACTAAATTCATTACATATTTGCAGTCGATAAATTACTAAAGGTCTTCCGAATTTTCTTTATGGTCTTTAGACATCTATGGCTCAGGCCGGTATAGAATAGGGGAAAGGATGACGGAAGGAGTGGGGCAAAGCCTAAGTTGAAGGTACTATCCCGACATTTGGCTGATGTGACTAGGGACAAATCTTGGTAAAACATCAGTCGAGATGGTCGGCCGCTAGTAGTGAACACAGGACCTCTCGAATGCAAAGGACCTCTCGCTCTACCAACTGAGTTACGGCCGCTCGATCTTCCGAGAGAGCTTCTTTATATAGTATTTGTGTTTCAATTAATTCGATGTATTTTATATTTACTTGGCGACGAAAATAAGAACGAAGCAAAGGAAAATAACAGGTAACGTCTCGCAGATGGATACATTTTTCAAGAAATTACAAGGTTACGAAAAAAATAGAATGGAAGAAAGTGAAAAACGTAAGGCTGTAAAGTCTGTAGTTGCAACGGTTTCTTTTCGGAAGACCTTGCGATCTGCGCATTTCTCCCCCAAATTCCAACTTATATGTAAAATTAGTGTATTTACATACATGCCTAGGTACAGTAATAGATTTCATACGAGGACCAACCATGAATCCCCCTGCACACACACACACACACACACACACACACACACACACACACACACACCAAGCCCAGAAGCCCCTCCGAAATTAATCTCCTACTATGTATGCCCTTGATTTGGTCATCACTGTAAGAACAAACTGATATCAGTCTCTCAGGAACCTTCTACCACTGGGCTCTGAAACAGAGTAATTGGTAGATCCACTTTTTATAAGCTGACAAATCTAATTTAGGATGTTAATAAATCAAATATAACATCATATTTCAGGGCAAACTTGAACAGCCGACAAAATATATGGGGAACTAAGGAAGTTTTGTGGTAGAACCGGGAACTACAAATCTAATAATCTATTATATATAATCTTCAAAGCCAAATTTTATCTCAAGGAGCGATATGAAGAAATCGCTTTATTTTCCACACGAGTTTGACTTATTTCTCCGAGTCTTTTCCCTATAACGTTCAATTTATGTATGAAAATGAGATTTTTGAAAAGGTTTCATGCGTGGACAGGTGATAGTTTTTGTTTGTTTGTTTCAAATACGCAGTTTCATGTATGTCTTTAATTAATGGCTTAACATTTTTCAGTAGAGCATACTCACTGTGTAGCGGAGGCAACCTTAAAAAATATCGACCAGAGCTGAAACTGGTCAGGGATCATTCGGGTCAAGTTTTGGACCCGGTCTGACCCAGTGACCCGGAGAACAAAAGTTTTTTATTTCCTTGCGTTTGAACAGAGTTTCCGTCAGGGGCGACCAAGAGCGGGGACGTTACCTACGGAGCACGAAAAATACGAGGCCAAAATTCGAAATTAATTATATTTCCTATTCGGGCCAAGTTTCGCACTGGGTCAGCTATGTTCGGAACAGGCCAGGTCACCAGTAGTGACCAGGTTTCAGTTCTGATATCGACCTCAGCACGAAGTGTGGAATCTCAATTATTACAACTTTTCAGGACAACTGCTTGAAATTTAAGATGCCTCCGTACCTACGCTGCGTATGTGTGTGTTTTCATATTTTTTTTCAAGATATACAAACAATAATGAAAGTTTGGAAAGCGAGCCCAATAATAATAAATGTGAATGTGTATCAAATAAACTATGAGATTTTGCATTGTTTATTTTAGCGGAGAAATTAGAATACCCGTAATTGATGATGTCATACGCCTACACCATTCCGGGTATTTAATTTCTCAGCTAAAATAAACAATGCTAACATCTCAGATAGTTCATTTGATGCACATTTGCAAGTATTATTAGCCGCTTTCCAAAATGTTATTATTGCTTGTAATTTGTCCAGTATCTTTAAAAACATGAACATACACACTCACACATCATAGGTACGGAGGTCTCTTAAAAAAAATGCTCTAAATGAAGATACGGCATATGAAATCATGAGCAACGACAGAACGAAGAACACACCAGGTTTTCACAAAACGTAAATACGGCCATAAGCAATTCACCGACGTTACGCGTATTATTGGATACTACACTTTGTGATGATGTCGATGATATTCTCGACTTGTTCCCTAATAATCCTTTGAAATTGAATTCATGGTCTTTTGGCATCTTCCGCTAAACCGGGATGAAGTAGGTAGAACATAGGAAAGGTATCGCCCAGGGCCTTAAAGTACCACCCGGCATTCGCCGGGTTAAACTGAAGAAAACCCTGGAAAACCTAAGTCAAGATTGTCGTCCTTGGGGTTCGAGTCCGTGTACTTACTCATTGCCAATCCGAAGTTCGCCATGTTACCGCCTGGACAACAGTGGCTGGGTAAAAGTTCGTTTTGCTATAATCTTCTGATGTGGAAAGTTTTCTCTTCACAAAGCCCATTGCTTTATAGAGTCGGATGCCCTATCCTTATAGGTTATTCAAATGTCTATTAATCCTTCTTGCAGCAAAGTCAGAAATGCCAACAACATTTTAGTCAACACATGTAATGGCTCTGATATGTTATGGCCTTCACACAACATATTCCATGTAACATATTGTAACTTGAAGGTTAGCAAGGCTGGTTGTTTCAATTGTGAAGTAGAATCGCCTTCAAAATAGCCTTTGAAGAGTCAACGAAAAGTTCCACTCTTTATAGACGCATTCAAGTTGTACTTCCACCTATCCCCCCAACCGCCGTTGTTACAGTACATCCATGGAAATGTAGTTTGAATCTTCGACAGTCTCTTCCTATTAAACATTTTCAAATAACTCTTCTGGAAAATTCCATTATTAAATCTGCAATCAGAGCAGCCTAGCCTTCATTTTGAGAAATTCCAAGTCTCGAGCAGGGTCATCCAGCTCAGCCTGAGTAAGTAAGTGCGACTGTGTGTTAGAGCCTCCATACACGATCAAGAAAATCTAGAACAAGTCATTCAATCAATTTGATGAAAATGACATCAGAGTTTGTGCTGCAAACTTGAATCCCAGGCCATGTCGTCAAAGAAATTCTACATAGAACTTGTTCAGTTTTCTTTGAATTCAATAGATTTTCCATCAATCACAGCTCTTTGATTGGATACAATGAATTCTGACAATGATTTCCGCCAAAGAATGTCCGCCAAAATGTCTTTGTGGCACTGTGAATGCTGTTCACCTACACGGAATACAAGGACACTTTGTCTCTATAATATAAAATCGGACGATTATCATAATACAATAAAGAGGAATGTGGCACTAGAAGAAATAAAAAAGCATCTTACAGGTAAAGTTTGTTTCAGTTGGGAATGCATTTGTTGTGATGCTGCTAGCTTAAACGAAACATTCGTGTTTACCGGTGCAACTGGTTCTCGGAAGCAGTGTTTCCAATGCAGAATAAGATTCGAAAACTATATCAGGCCTTCATGAATTAGAAAAGCGTAAGGGAAGGACGAGATACCTGTTAACTGATTTTTCTATTTTAAAAAAAGGCATGTTGAAGATGCGGGCCTTGGTTGCTTAATTGGAAACCCATTCATCTCTGGTGCTAGGGGGTCGTCGGATCGATTTCTGCTCATGCCATGTGGGCTTTGTGGTGGGCAAACACAGTGTGCGTGGGATTTCTCTGGGTTCTCCCGTTTTCTCCCACTGTCTTCATTCCACCAATTCATCCCATCATCATCCATCGACCTGAGCCAAAGTTGCCTAAAGGCCTTAAAGTTAAATTCAATTGAATAGTTGGAGACTTTCTTTTTTAAAAATAATTGAGGATGCATGAAGACATTGGTCTCATTCCTCTCGGAAGGGTAGTGAGAAGTCTATATCTGATCTAACAAATTGTGTCGGACATTTCCATTGTCGTTCTTTTAAGACAAGCACGTTTCCAGAGGTTAGCATGCCATACTAGTAACCTAAATGTGACGAGTTCGAATCCCGTTCATACGAATTGAAAAGAGAAATCACAAAGCATAATCACAACAGAGCTGTCGTATTTCAGTAGTAGGGCGTTGGCTTAGCATCCTGGAGGTCGTGGGTTCAATTCCAGTGGTCAACCATGCTGACAGGTTTGTCCAGGGTTTTTACTGTCACAAAGCAAATGCTGGGATCGAACCGTCAACTTAGGCCCTGGCCGTTATCTACCTGTATCCTTTCCCCTTCAATTTACCGACCTGTTCATTAGATGCCTGAAGGCCATAATGAAACATTGTAATGACTAATAGCCCGATAATAATCTTTGTTATATATTCTGCCAACGCTAGCGTGTATAGACATAGAACAATACAGTGGCGGTACATTCTAATGAACTCAATTAATGGAAATACTGACCTTTATTAACGTGAGCATTATAACCGGACCAGGATAGGGTGGGGGAGATGATGTAGCAAGGTAGTCGGTCGCGTACAGGTTTGTAAATACCAAATGTATGTGCCTGGTGTGACTGAGAAAAAAAAAACTGGAAAATATTGTCAAAATGGACGGCCGCTGGGATAGTTTCCAGCACAATGGGGGTGTCACCCGTCGAAATCGTCGAGCACGCATCCCACCTTTACAATATTTACTGTTAAAATCTATTGAAGCCCTGCAAATTTCTACTCACCCTCTATCTTTGTTTTGCCTTTACTTTCCCCCAAAATTAAAAATCATGGCAAAATCCTTAGCCCTGATACACACAACATATCCTCTTTCCGAATGGAAATGAGTTGCTGATGAAATGACGTTTAATGCACTCTTCAGCTGGTTAAATGGTTAAACCGGAACCAGAGAATAATTGACTTCGTGTTTTTCTACCAACTTTTACATTTAACAAAGAAATAAAAAGGCAACCCTACCCATGCCACTAGTTTGTACTCATTTTTTTTCCTGTTCGTTGTCATTTTGTGTGGTGCGTCTATTCTCTCAACTTGTTTTCTTTAATCTCCGAATCAATAGGCCGCGAAAGGAGAGCCTCTTCGTTAAAACAAACTTCAACTTCAATGCTCTTTTCATAATTAGTTTCTCACCACTTTGGGAAAAACAGTTACCATAATGTTCGTATTCACTTTCAAATTATTGTTGTTGTTATTTTTATTATTACTACTACTATCCGTTCGTAACTGGGCGATTAAGCAGGAGAATATAGAAACCTACATAACAAAGCGCTTCAGGCCTTGTATAATAATTCTCACGAAACTTCTTTAGTTAGCACCACTGCATTCACAATTCGACTGGCAGTAAGTCAGTCTGTGTATGTTTATACGTTAGTTCGCGGTCTGATCAC
This sequence comes from Lepisma saccharinum, assembly GCA_022664845.1. Taxonomy (NCBI): domain Eukaryota; kingdom Metazoa; phylum Arthropoda; class Insecta; order Zygentoma; family Lepismatidae; genus Lepisma; species Lepisma saccharinum. The sequence continues at coordinate 11,463 of JAGDQP010039839.1, read as the reverse complement.
CAAAGTCACCTGCATTGGGAACTGAAAAGATCTGTAATACCGAATGGCGCCACACAATAGTTTTCGTTTCTGTTTGTATGTCATTCCTTTATTGCTATCAGTGACAATCAATTGCATGTGTCTTCTAGGTGTTCCATATTTATGCTAATTTACAGTCATAGCGAAGAACATTCCAGCCACCTCAGTTGAAATTGAAGTTTAAGCCGATGGACGAACACTATATTTAAGCTGGTTCTTTTAATAACAAGATATACTTATCATCATCAAGCGTGAGATAACTGGTCCACCCTATACAGAGGATTAAAACAGTTTCGTCTGTATAAGGTCACAAATTCGGGGAAAATAGGATTTCTATGCAATAAGTACAACTATTGAATACGAAAATCTTGGATTGTGTACCGACGAAGATTCCGGTTTATTCAAGAAATACTGAACAAGACGTTTGATTCAGATTCAGATTATTGGATGATGTACGAATTCATCCAATGACACGTTCAAGAATTTGATTAAAGGTTCATTTGACCATACACCTAGGCTTTCAGTGAGTGCAGAAAAATTTCGTTCTTCACACGAATTAGAAGCTGCTTCAGACCCAACAGATTCTGATTTCTCGGTAAATCAAGTCTAACAAAGTGACTGATTTTTTCTTTTGTATTGGTAACCCAACCCTACAACTTACTAGGATATGCCAGGTTACTTCTTGAAACTTCCCTTATTATCGCCTAGTCCTCCAGTGACTGAGTCTAGAGTAGCTGTCTGTCTTGTCGTAAGTGTGACCCTCGTGACAAAAAATGTTGATGCGATTATTTTTTTTGAATAATTTTAACATTTTTTCTCATTCCCAAATCTTCTGTTACTACGCGACGAACACTCAGGTTCAACTATTCTCCAATCGTTTTGATAATCTTCTATCATCAGATCATACAATTTTCATCACCCTAGCAATGCTACGCAATATTCCGTGATTGGATTTTTGTGATTAGGAAAACATGACCTTACAATACAAACCCTGCAGGACAATGCCACTTGCCGTGGGAACAAGAACATGTTCAAGGTAAAATATGGCATATGCTATGCTGGTAATAAGAAAGAATAGAGCCCTATCTTTCGTTTTGCCCGCCTACCAACAAGTACTTAGTCATACATCATGTACCTCATCACTGCCACTGTTTCCATCTGTTATTTCTTCAGTGGGGGCCGTTGTATTAAGTCGCACGAGAAAGCTGTCTTCCCTGTCTAGTTGAGAGTAAGTAGGAGTTCGTGTACTAACGGAGAGAGAGGATGGGAAAGAAAGATGTCAACATCGTAACCGTTCTGCCCGTTAGGCAAGCCTAGATTCTCTCCCTTCACCCCACTGATCCGAGTACAAACACAACTTAAGAAAATAGTAAGCGGCTACTTTACCAATACAGAAAGAAAAATTAGTCTCACTGCGTCAGATCTCGTACTGTTCTGGCGAATCTGACTAACATTGAGTCATTTTAAAAAGCGATCCTAAGCGCAGAAAACATATTTAAATGTTTTATTGTGTTAGTATTTCTTAAACACAGATGTTATGAGAAAAAATTTGTACATGTAATTTCAAAATTAACGAAACACCAACTGTACAAAGAAAATATTTGTGGGTACCGTTCAACCACTCAATGAATGCCCTCCACTCGGACATAAGCAATATTCTAAGGCCCAAACTTTGTCCTGTTTATCGATCTTTCAGTAAAGGTAATCTTTCATCGAAAGTGCTAACAATGGATTTTTTCTTAGTTCTTTCAGTGCTACTTTAACAAATATAACAAAGAACTGATATTTACGTTACACAAAGACCGTGTGTATAACTGTTAAAAAATACAGCGCAAAAATAGTAGCTGCTGTGACTGGCGAGTCCCAGTCATGAGAACGATAATCTTTCTTTGTATTTATCAATGAATTGTGTAGCGTATTACCATAGGAACGTGACATGTATCACATTTTACTAGCACTCTAGAGATAGTTGTACAAAGAATGTATTTGCTGTAGTAAACATTTGTACACTAGTGAAAAAGTACGTATTAAATATACAATTGTTTTAAATCCCAGCGCCAATCATTCTGACTGAGGTTTTCCAGTTTTGCCTCAGTCACATCAGGCAAATGCCGGGATGATACCTTCAATATAAACCCTGGCCGACACATTCGCCCTAAAGGCCATAAATAAAAATTCAAAATCAAAATAAAATTGTTTTAAATTTTATATCAAATCTGAGTAGCCAATAAGACAAGAGATAAATTCCACCTGTTTCTCACGTCTTCGCAGCCTTTAAATTGAAATTCTGTACAACTATGAGCATCAAGTATTTGTTACACGACGTGATGGACTTTTATTATTGTTTCATTAAGTTGCCTTGAAGATTTGAAGCTCAAGTAACACATCATAGTAAGTCTTTCTCTCGGTGATGCTTCCGCAGGAAGTAAACAGTGACATAACGTGAAGTATCAACATCATTTGTTGTACACTTAAGTCTGACAACCAAAACTATTATCCTTTAATTTCCCTATATAAATACGAATGTGGTAAGCGTAACCATATCATCTTGTACAGTGATCTATTGCGATTTCAACAATGCCTTATTCATTGTTCTGCGACAATTAGATCAAAAACTGCATTTGAAATTAAACCTTACAGAAAAGGAAATGCGATTTCGTAAAGGTTAATGCTATCTCTTAGAAATGGTGGGCGACAGAGCAATTTGGCTGACAGATTTAGGTCCATATTTATGAATCCCTCCCAAGAGAAAGGTGGCTCCCAGGAGCATTGAAATGAAATACTCCTGGGAGCCACCCATCTCTTGGGAGTGATTCATAAATAAGCCCCTTAGATTCAGCACCCTCGAATTGAATTTTTTGTGATCTTTAGGTATCTATGGCTCAAGCCGCATGCGGCATTGGAAAGGATGCGGGAAGGAGTTGGCCAGGACCCACGTTGAAAGTACTATCCCGGCATTTGCCTAGTGTGACTGAGGAACCCCCCTGCAAAAACCTCAGTCAGAATAGTAGACCGCAGAAATCGAACCTAGGATCTGACTAATGCGAAGCCAATGCTCAGCCATACACAATCATCACCCATCATCTACTTAGGTAGAAAATTGTCAGCTAGTGTAATTGGTAATTTTATTCACACTCCGTCCCTCAACGATAAAACAAGGAGATGAATGAATGAAGTTTTATCAGCATAATACGTTCAACACCAGTTTCGGAAAGAAAACTTTGAATTGTAAAAAATAAAATATAAAAAATAAACTAATTATATAACTACTCCGAATTTATCGCAAATATAAACTAATAACCCCAAATTTAAAATCCAGAAATTATACGTGGATTCACTTTTTCATATTCCTACACTTCCCCCTATCCTCCTTCCTCCACTGCTCTGTCTAGTACTCACACTGTTAAAAATTTGGAGAAAGTTCCTGAATATATCCAGTCACGTATCAGAGAAATTTCAATATTTGCATCCTGGAAAAGAGCAGAGAAATTTCTGTTACATCAATAGAAGTTCTCAGTTTTCAGTTCCAGTGTTATTGGCGCACATGTGCAGAAAGAGAAAACTGTTTATCATAACCATACATCCCATGCTGTTCAACTATTCGCTGCCGCCATTTCTTGATGCCTTATTCTCGCAGAAATGGGAAATGGTCTCAATGAACAGGGATTCCGATCCCTTATGGACAAATCGAATAGTAGTTCGAACGTGGCATTGGAGTAACTTATTTTATGCGTTCGGAGTTCAGAAAACGCATTTCTGACAATATTGTTTTGTTCTGGTGTTTTCTTATGACTGGCAGCTTGGTCCAGTCAGTAAGACGTTGTACTTCTAACTGAACAACCAAGTTTAGTTAAAGAGTCCCGCTTCCTTTTTTCTTCCTTTTACTCCCAGTATCCCTGAAAACTAACTGATGCTTTTTTTACTAATCAAGTTACTGGATGTTTTCATACGTGCAGCTAGGTTGCTTGGCTATTTTCAGGAATGTTTCACACTGCATTAGTTTGATGTAAACCTACATTTAACATAACTGGATAGATTTTGCTATTTTCATTACCTTGCATTCCATACAGTAGTATTAATTTGTTGGTGTAATTAATAGTTTAATTCGGTTTAAAGTTTTACAATTATCAGTTCAAAGGAGTTTCGAAAAGGAAAGACAAATATACACCATTATCTCACACTTAACCTAGCAATAAAATGCATTTTGACTAAGAGAAATTCCGATATTTTCCTTCATAATATAGATCAGAATCTCGATCGAAACGAAATTCTTGAGATTAAGTCTCGGTCTCGTTCCGATGAAGTCTCGAAAGGTTGGGCCTCGGGTCTCGCCTTGAACTACAAATGTGTTTTCCACTATGTGTACCATTCCCGTGTTACGTTCTCATATAAAAACGTTTCATTTTTGTTGCCGGCTGGGTAGCCGTGCGTTCTACGGCGGTAGGCCAACGACTCGAAGGTCCCGGGTTCGAGTTCCGGCAGGGGCATGGATTTTAATGGCTACAGGGTGAATCGTGACGGCCCGAAGTCCAAAGTTACTATACTGGCCCATATAAAAATAAAGTTTTTCATTTTTGTTAAATTTATTTACACTACTTATGATTTGTACTATGCATATCGAACGATCTTGGCTCAGTTGGTAGAGCAGTTGGCTAGGAAGCGGAAGGTATTGGGAAGGATCTCAGTCACATTGGGATAATGCCGGGATAGCACTATCAAACTGGACTATATCCGAGTTCCATCCTACATCCCAACCGAAGACAAAATAACTTCCACTAACATCATCTTACAGTTTTGTAGAGTACTTCGAAGTTCATGTTTTTTATGTACTAAGCAGTTACAACTTCTTTCTTGTTTTAAGGTATTTCATTGATAGTCATGAAAAAGGAAATTTACAATTTCCTTTCAAGTATATTTGATAAGGTTTTGTGTAAATTTAACTTTCTTTCTACGCTTATTTGCATTTACTTTCAACAGCCTGTACCGTGGCACAGTTCTCGTTGTGTTTCCTACAGTCTTACTTGACTCAGTGTAGATGAAGAATTGATGGACACAGTTCACTGCAAAGCACACTCCTTCAAACGTAAAAAGTTTAAAATATTGGTCTTTCTTGAGAATTGGAAGGAAATGTATTTCGTTAAGCCTAATATCGACACTTAGAATAATTAAGCAATTAAATTTCTTCAGGAGGTGAATGAACTTATTACTGTTAGTATTTCTCTCAATAAATCTCGATATCCTGCACGTTCCATATACACTCGTTAGGCGTAGTGCCAATAACTCAAGTCTTCTCGCCTTTTCAGTTTCATGTCAAAGTATCGAATATGAATTAAGATAAACAGAAAATATTTTTCACGAACTGTAGTTTGTTATTTAATAATGATACCCTTAGCATTAGAGAAGCGCTAACTTTATGGTTCTATCAAAACCTATTTGAAGGAACATACAGCCAAAGAAAATGTTAGGAGTTATAATCTGCAATTGATCCAAAGCCATCTGCTACAAAAACTAGAAAATGTCAAATATTGCTTTGTTCACCTGTACTCATATGATATTTGAATATTCAAAGTAAAACCAAAAAGCGAGAAAACCTACTGGTACTGTACTTGAAGTGTTCGGAAACGTTCGATTAGCAACAAATATCCAGTTATATTTGTCCTCCAATTTCAAATCACATACTGGTTATAGCCAGGAAAAACTTATCAAGTTTTCTCCATCACCGTAGTTGGTGTTCTCACAGATTGGCCTCCGAAAGACTACACTTCAACTATTCTCTTACCGTAGGCTTTGACAAAATCTTATTACTGATTGTTTTAATTGTGATTAACGTCAAAAAAAAAATGGTAAACTTTAAGCACGGGACCACATACAAATAAGTACTAACCACTAGGACAACTGAGGTCTGATCTGGTTAAATTTACCATAACTAAGCACAGAAGGTTATCGGGACTGGCGTAAACCATATTTATGTAACCACCCATACACTTCTGTCTCCAAGAAGCTGTAATGCCGATCGCTGTGGTCGTGTGGTCTAACAAGTCAGCCCAGCGTCCCCGAGGTTCTGGGTTCTAGTTCCTATTGGAACATGGGCGTTCATGGATTTTAGAAACTTAGTTTACACCGATGTCATTTGTTACTAAAAGTTTGCCCAAAAATACAAATTTTACGAAAGTTTTAGGAAGCTGTAATGTAATGGCAACTTATTAAATTTCTCGTTTCTCACAAGCATTAAAGAAAATAATAGTATTGATTTCAATACCGTACATATCCCTTAATAAACGGCTTTGCTATTATTACGAATCTTGTTATTAAGGTACTATTATGCTGTCGAGCTTGTTGATCAGCTTCCTCTACAAGTAAGCTCGACAGTGTAATAGCGCCTTTACACTGACGAGTTTGCTCGTCAAGGAAGTTCGGGCGAGGAAGCTGATCAACAAGCTCGACAGTGTAATAGCAAAAGAACCGTCAAGCTTGCTCAAGGGTAGGCTCATCGAGCAAGTTGGACATTTGGAGAAATTAAATTTCCTCGACGCTTAGTGGGGAAATACAGTCGAGGAAGCTGATCAGCAAGGTCGGTAGTGTAATAGCGCAAATTATATTTGAGGATCCTCGACAGCAAGCTCGTCGAGCAAACCTTTGAGCAAGCTGATCAACAAGCTCGTTAGTGTAATAGCGCCCTTAAGCACAGCATACCTTATGACAAAAAGCTTTTATCATGTCATGACAGGTTATATAGTAAAACAATCAGTCAACAACCTCAAGGGCCGCCGTGGCTCAGTGGTATAGAGGTCATTTCTGGTGCTCGGGTTCTTCGGTTTGATCCCGACTGGTGCCATTTGGGCTTTGTGGTGGACAAACACCGTGTGCATGGGTTTTCTCGGGGTTCTTCCACTTTCTTCATTCCTCAAATTCTCCAATCATCATCTATTGGGCCTGAGCCAGAGTTGCCTAAAGGTCTACACAATTCGACTACAATGACCCTCAACAATGATTCCTTCTTATGTTACGTTAATAACCTTATACATGTAGGAAAACAATCTAGCTAAATGGTGTTCTTAAATTTACGGTACTTTACACAGCTAATAAATATTAAAATGTGGTATAGTTTAAAAGAAACGTTATAAGAGACTAGAGAAACTAGATATTTATTTCAATGGATACGAATCTGGAAACCTATTCACATCACTTCTACTACAACAATATTAAGACGTTCTTAATTTATCAGGAAAACTGTGAGTCTCTAATTAACGTAAACTCCAATATTACTTCGATCTCATTCCCGTTGACAGGTTTATATGAACTGTTCCCACACTCACAAGGAAACTGTCTTCGGCGGGACACGAAAATCAGCATGAAACTTCCACAGTGCATTGATGATGTGTTTAACTGAACACTTCTGATAGTACTACGTTTCGGAGTTTCTCCGAACACGAGTTAATGACTTCAAAGTTTTCGAAATTCTGTTCTGAACACCTGAAGGGTAGGCAACACTTCATACATATGTGCTGGAATTATGCATTTCCCATTCACTTTTATTGAAGATAATTTAAATGTTTGATAAAAGTTATTGATGAAGTTAACCTGTTAATTGCTCTGATTCCTACAAAATGCGAATATTATATAAATACAGGGTGACCCAAAGGAAACTTCCCAACCCGTTAATTTCGTATCCAATTGATTTCCAGGAGGCATCCCGACACACGCCCCTTTTAAGAGATAATGTGCCATCGTGGTAAAGCATTGCATGCTGTCCCATTTTGTTGTGGTCTAGTGGAAAAAGAGAAATTTTCTTAAATGACAACAATGGTCAAGTGACACATCATGTCAATGGTTTTTAGGTTCTATTTACAAATGCATGTGATCATTTACTAGTTTCTTTGAAAACTGCGGGAAATTGCGTTTGCAACTCTCAAATATTTTAAAGTGGAACTTGTTAGGCTCTTAAGGTAATATTTTACACTATTTAGGCTATGAGTGCTCCAACTGCCATTACTAGTATAAAACACCTGGAAATATCACTAAGATAAATTTAAACGTGTTTTCTCATGCTTTGTGCCGACCGGGTAGCCGTGCGGTCTAAGACGTTAGACGAACTACTCGAAAGTCCCGGGTTCGAGTTCCGGAAGGGGCATGGGTGTCTTAACTAGAACGTGCCGGACAATTGTGACGAGCCGAAGTCAACCGTTGCTAGACTGGCCCATATAAAATAAAGTTTACAAAAGTTTTTTTTTTAAATCATGCTTTGTAATCCAATAGCAACCAACCCCAGCGATGAATACGTTAATGCCGCGAATTTCAGATCCGCATTGCGCGTTGGGAAGGGGAAGCACGTGGGTTCGAACTCCGCTGCCACACATGGTGCCTGAAAATTTTTAGAGTTTCTATTAATTTCACGAGTCGAATGTTGAGCTGGTACCCTGCCCTGACCACTTCCACTCAGGCACGATGAGTGGCAGTAGGGTTCGAACCCACGTCCTTCCCCTTCCCAAAATGCAATGATGAACTGAAATGCGCGGCATCAACGTATTCATCACAGGCGTTGGGTTCTACTGAAACACAAAACAAGATAGCACGTTTAAATTTATCATAGTGATATTTACAGGAGTTCTACAATACTAATGGCAGTTGGAGTGCTCATAACGTTAATTATTGTAAAATATTACCTTACCTATCAAGTTTCACTTTATAATATTATTAGAGTTGCAAACGCAATTTCCCGCGGTTTTCAAAGAAACTAGTAAATGATCACATGCTTTTGTAAATAGAACCTAAAGACCATTGACATGGTGTGTCACTTGATCAATGTTGTCATTTAAGAAAATTTTCACTTTTTTCACTAGACCACAACAAAATGGGACAGTATGCAATGCTTTACCACGATGGCACATTCTCCCTTAAATTAAGAGAGACGCGTGCCGGGATGCCTCCTGGAAATCAATTGGTTACGAAATTAACGGGTTGGGAAGTTTCCTTTGGGTCACCCTATATTTATGTAATATTTGCATTTTGAAGGGATCAGAGCAATTAATTAACAGGTTAACTTCATCAATAACTTTAATCTAACATTTAAATGATCTTCAGTGCAAAGTTGTATATAAAAATGAATGGGAAATGCATAATTTCAACACACATGTATGAAGTGTTGCCTATCCTGCAGGCGTTGAGAACAAAATTTCCAAAACTTCTAACTCGTGCTCCGAGAAACTCCGAAACGTAGTACTACAGGTGTTCATTTAAGCAATGCACTGTGGAAATTTCAAGCTGATTTTTGCATCCCACCGGAGACAGTTTCCTTGTCAGAAGCTACTCAATAAAATCACCTGCAGCGTGGCAATAGCTCAAAAAGCCTTTGACTGAATGAAGTAGCTGTGGGGAAATAATTTATATATTAGAATTAGAATTTAATTTTTAAGGCCTTTAAGCAACTTTGGCTCAGGTCGGATGGAAGATAGGATGATTGGTGGAATGAAGGAAGTGGGAGGAAACTGAAGAGCCCCGAGAAAATTCAGGCACACGGCGTTTGTCCACCAGAAAGTCCACATGGCACGAGCAAGGTTTGAACCAACGACCCGAAGCGCCAGAGGTGAGTGCTCTAACTATTGATCCACCGCGGCACCTTATAAATTAGAGATTAAATCTAATCCTGACAGGGGTCTATCAATTTCAATAAGTAGAATATCAGTATCATACATGTCCAAGGAAAATTTACTTGCACATAAGGATAGCAGGATAGTACAATAATCGGAATAGCAGAATAGTTTATCCTTAGCACAAGTCAAAATCAATTCTGTGTACTGTACCATAAGTATGGAAACTGAACGAACACTAATCACAGTATCTTAATGAAACATCATGTTTACAAGATTTACAACACTTTATCCCTTCATATCTCCCACTCTATAACACGCCATGTGCGAGAGAGCAGTGATTTTAGTCTTCATCAAAGTACTATATGAGATTCGCCTCGTGCAACACTAAGGTCCCGGTTGGCAACATACGGGGGCAATTGTCAAGCTTGATTTCTATGTGGCGGCCTCGGGTTCAAAACAAGATGGAGTTTATTGAACGAAGTTGTTCATAGTCCAATTTAACGAGGTCCCGTTTTTACAAACAAACTCATTTGCGATGTTAGCTCAATAAATCAATTGTGCGAAATTGGAAACCGAATAGTCTAATTTAGATAGTTCACCTGGGATTTACACAGGACTTCCCGCTTACGAGATCCGCTGAGCCACTCCGCTCAGTTATCCTTTGATGTTATCCAGTATTTATACGATGAATTCGGGAGGATAGCTCCCTTACTATTTTTATTAGCCCAACTAACCTGCTTGTCGATTTTATACATGCAAAAACAAAAGGAGGAAAAAGGAAGATCATCTATGAAGGTGTTCGGATATTCTAAAAAGGGGTTACATTTAAATTGTTATGCATGAAGGACTTAAAACCAAGCCTATTTGTTCATAATTACTTCTTAAAATATTTACAATGGCTATAAAACATTACATGTCGTACGTTTAATACTGGACTTCCATTTTACTAATGCTGATTACAGTAATTCATCCCTTAATGCACTGCTAATTCTTTGTTTTCCGCCTGAGGTTTCCGACAGGAAGTTGATTTTCAATGACAATTACTGAATTCTGTTGGTTATGTTTATCCAGAGAGCGTTGCAATGACTGACAAGGTTGCAAGATTTTGAATCAGCGAAGTGATGAACAGGAAATAAAGGCAGAAATCACTGTCAAGCTCGGCCATGATTTCAATGTATGCGCTATCAAAACTGTTATGTCAGAACATGAGTAGGCAAAGCTGAAAAATACATATTTTGTGGGGAGACCATATACAGTTTGAACACACACACACAATTTATACTGTACAACTTTGAACATTAGATACTAGTTTTAAGTGGTTTGCGGATCTGCCCAGTACAAACAATCTGAACTCTATTATATAATGCCTAAACCTGTTTCATACTTGAATTATTAACGTCCTAAACGGGCTTGGGACCTTCCCCTGAATCACCCTTTTTAATGAGCCCCCACGGGATTTGAACTAATGATCATGTACACAGAAAGCGAGCGTGCTAACCTCTCTGCCAGCAGGGCTAACCTGTTCGATAAATCACGGGCACATGTTCTTATTGCGAAAGCCGACGGATTTTCACATACATTTATTTAATTCAACAATGGTTCGTGTCCTCAAATCTTGCAACGTTAATTCAACTCATTTCCCAACGTCATACAATGATGAAATTTTGCACAGCGACGTAAGTCGGGTAACAATACAGTATTCCATTGTTGCTTTCATATATATTTATAGATTTAAAAACCACATTTTAATATATTTTACATACTATTCTTCAATTCACAATGGTTCATCATGTCCTTAAATCTTGCTACGTTTTTTTAAGTCATTTCCCTACGTCATACAATGAAGAAAGTTTGC
>JAGDQP010039838.1:1661-17543 GCA_022664845.1 Lepisma saccharinum | reverse complement strand
GCGCATATGTGACCTAAATCGGATCATTCTAACTATGGTAAGTCAAGCCTTCAATGTCATGCAAAAATAATGGATTACTTTTTACTACACCAGATATTTAGTATTTTGTTTACACTAATCTGAGAATGTTCTGGCCTTCAGTTCTCTAGTGTGAGTAAAAAAGGTTTTTGTTTTGTATACAAAACATAACAGACAGTTTACTGTTTATTAATAGATAACCGAATGCTTGCTAATATGTAACTTCTTATAACTTACTTTAACGTTTAGTCACCGCAGATATGGCTGCATTTGAAAAGGGGCAGGTTCTTCATGGTAAGTTTTGCCACTTTCATCAATTCTGGTCTTTCCTTTCTGAAGATACGGTTTTTAATGCAAAAGAAAAAAAGTGATCGCCAGGTTATCGCGTGGTTACCAATGCATCTCTGGGTTACGTGTTACACCAAAGCCGTGAGAGAGAGAACTTCTAGTCAACGTTTGGTCAGAACCAACCACCTGATGAGTTTCGGTCAGTTGCAAATGACCTAAATTCATTATAAATAAGAGCATGAATATTCAGGACTGAAAAGAGCGTCGTCACATGGTGGAAGAAATTGAGTTTAAAGGGGGATTGTAACGCTTGAAAAAGCCGTTCATCACACTATTCAAACTACCATATTTTGTTTGTTTCGCGTCTTACTCTGTAAGAACGATAACTTAGCATGATGATCAAGAGATGGCCTAAAAATCATTAGGCGTTACGTTTTCCCTAGAAATCATTAACTGATACTTTTGCTCTGCTATTACCTCGAAGGTTTCATTAACTAAAAATATTTTTATATAGCTCCAACTGAACATCTCCATTGACATGATTCGTTACTTAAGTGTCTACACGCGCACTCACGGAGGAAAGATCAAGTTTCAACGTACTATATATACTCCCTTAAAATAAAACAGATTGTAGTGGCAACACTGACGATATTGATAAGAGAGGAGGGCGCCACTGTACAGGCGGATGGAGGTGTACCTAGGGACAGAGATGTTCAGTTTGGGTGAAACGAGCACGAATAGCCGAGCGTTGGCATCGCATTCAATCCCAACCACCGACTACCGTGACAGGTTCTTCAAGGGTTTTGCTGTCACATCGGGCAAACGCCGGGATAGTACTTTCAAATTAAGTCCTGGCCGACTCTTTCCCACATCCTTTTCCATGCCATGCCATAGCCATATCCCAAATACAAGCACGAGCACAAAACGTGATGTAAGGGTTTTATGTCCCATGTTGCGGATGCCACCGCTACAAATCGGAGACAACTCTAATGAGAGGCATTGCAACAACCTCGCAAATTCCCGATATGTCGCCGTGTGACTTCCATATTATGCTTCACTCAACACCTCTGGGACCGCTGTCTGAATGAGGAGACTACTTTTAGCTCCACCTGACCGTGAGGCGAATGTACTGGATCTGTAAATCCTTACAACGCCTATGTTTCACTGAAAATACAGAGTATTTATCAGAACTTTCCTTCATTGTAACACGTGGACTCGGGTCCACCTGTGACGTTGTGGTTCCGCTTATCTGCCATGCGCAACAGCTAATCACGAAACGATGAAATACAATGAGATAATTTTAGGTTAATTAGATGTTCGTAACCATATTAGCCGACGCATTGGTGCAACGGGAACTGTGATTAAGTCAAAGTTATGTTTTTGAACTTGGTTAACTACACTTTTGTGCACTCGTGTCTTTGACTATCAAATAGCTGCATCAGTCTTAATCATCCTCTCTTTCTCTAATCAACCTTCAAATGTATCCTTCAATGTAGAGTCTGCGTACCTAATATTCTAAACAGTTAAGTTTTCCTTCTGATACTTTCTGGTACTGTTCGTCTCGACTACTTTCCTTACAGCGTCATTATTTTTTTATATTCTTCTCCATGTTCACATGTCGGAAGCTTCCCATATTCATTAATAGTTTGTAAAGCACATGTCCATTCTACATAAATACAATACTTCGCAGAACGTATCAGCCGCTTTCTCACTACACTCTTTCTTCATGGGTCTACAATACAAGAAGTATCCTTTTGGCATAAATATTCTCGCCCTTCTCTTCCTTTTCACATTTGATATCTTCATTCATAATACTTACGGAATACTTGAAGCAGATACATATTCTACTGTTTGTTTTTTCATTATTATTATTAAAGTTTGCTGCATTTGTTTCCATCACAAAACCCTTACTTATTACATGCTTTTCTTTAGTTCACAGTGGTTCGTGGTGTCCTCAACTACTATAACGTTAATTTAACTCATTTTCAGACGTCATACAATGAAGAAAATTTACACAGCGACGTAAGTCGGGTCACAATTGTTACTTTTCATATAAATAAATAAATCACAGCCATATTCAATCCACTACTAGATGAGGCCTCTCCCCGGAGGGAGGAGATGGGTCTACTGCTCCCATGCTGACCAGATGGGTTGGAAGAGGAAGCTCTCACTGTGATCGCCACTATCTTTTATTCATAGCAGCTCCCCAATTGCGCCACGATGCTGGGTGGGGACAGTTCCAGATCCACATGCCTTGGCAAAAATCCTTAGAAGCGCCGGGAATCGAACCCGGGACCCCTCAATCCGTAGTCACAAGGCCAACGAGGGTGATCGTTACTTTCATATATTTCTATATATCTATGTATTTTAAAAGCATATTTTAAATATTTTTTTTTAATAAAACAAATACTAGCCTGGAACGATGTTGGGTTTGATTGGTTACTAAACACTTTAGGATTTGGGTCGCAAAATATCTAGAAAAAAGGTGTCCGAATACCGAAATAACTCGAGAAAAATTGTGTATAGATGACTATAAAGGAAAACATGGGGCGCGACTGTATATAGAGAGCGCCCCATGCTTTTCTTTTTAGTCATACTTAAAAGAAAATTATTTTTTACTTCCAACTACGAATTGTTTACGAAAGGGTTTTTTTTTTTCAAAAAGGAAAGAATCGTATTTTCTGCAAACTGAATGCATTTGTTTCTCGAACCGTATGTGCTCTAATAATTCGGTATGTACAAGAAAATATGGAGATGTGATTAAATGTTACTTTATTTATGGCCTTTACGCATCTCAGGTTGGGACAGGTACCATCCCAATATTTACCTGGCGTGAAAGGTGCGATGAGAATAAGTGTAAAATACTGTGACTCGAACCTATAACGTCGAATTCAGAAATCTAAAACAGGGTTGCCATGGAGTAAGTGAGGTCAATTTCCCGGACTCTACATTGCCTTTTGTCCAGCAGCAACATTCTGGCATCGGGAAAACAATAAAATTACTTAACTGAGTGGTCTCCACTACCTCCTTAGATGGTCCAACACACACTACTGTCACGGAAGTTGCCGTAGCTCAGGTAATAGCGTGTTGAATACTAATCGGGCGGCCCGGGTTCACAGCCCATGCTGGATGCTTTTCTTCAGTGCTCCATGCCTGGCGCTTTGATGTGCACTCAGTCCTTGATACCTGGTCACCTTGGGAGGTAAAGGCGGCCGAGCGTTGGACTGACCATCCCATCTCACTTCGTAACTTAGGTTGAGAATGTGTTGAGCGCTACCTCCACATCCTCTACGCGTCGTTCACAGCGCATGCGCAGGGGATCACTTTTACACAGTCACAGAAAGGAACGTTGTGAGAACATACATACACACATTAACTAACCTGGTAATAATTTGTTAACTTTCTTTTCATTTCTTTGATAAGATTAACAATGGTTCAGGACACGATAAAAATCAAAAAGACTTGCATCATATACCATGGATGTCATCTACCAAGGTGTACGTCAACTGCGTAACTTCCTCACTATCAAAATTCGTTTGTGAGATTTTAATCTTTCAATCTGACACGCTCTCATTATTGAAATGGAACAGTAAAAAAAATATTTTTCTCTCCACACTTCATTGATTTTCCTTCATTTGTGGAAACTGATTCAGCCTTTTCCTAATGAAAACGAAATTCCCTAATTGTTTACAGCTAAGCAGTAACCTTCTAGAGGAGATTTCTCTATGTTTGTGGCTCAATTCACAATATAAATCCTAACCGAACGAAATCTAACTTTCCTTAATGGTACAGACTGGGTATGTAGTTCATCAGAGAACAAGAAAATACGTTCAATTTCGATAGGTAATAGATAAATCAGTTATCTCCGTAAATGTTCTCTACTAGATAATCCGACCTTCTTGATGTACGGTAAGCTGTATAATTAGCAAATAAAAGCTGCACACTGTTAACTCTTCCCTACGGTAGGTGTAACCAACACGTACAATTTAGAACACACCTTTCCTACCAGAACTAGATCGTCCTTCTGCTGTTATATTAGCAGAAGAATGTTGTAGATGGTGCATCGGGGTATGCGTCCTGCTTGGAAACGATGTACAAGAATGATTTCTCTCGCTATTTATTCGCCTGATACCCACGCTCATTCTCCTTGCAAGAACTGAAATTGTGCTTGCACGGGAGTGTTTCCCGATATGCCTTACTGCCCTCGAAGCTGGAACAGAATAGGTTCGCGCCATCTCCGGCACTGTATTGCAGGTGCATGAGTCAGTGAAACTGCCCAGATTTACAGTGCACTCCCCTTATTTGCTTCAGAAAAAGACGAACAGATATTTATCTTGTTATGGACCAGCACATATACATGAGGAGAAAATCACGAGGTACATCTGAATGAACTAATGACCAATTCCCAAACCAGTATCTTGTACATTTGCATTTTACGCACTAAGCCTGTACAGTAAAATTAATGTGGTTACATGTCTAACAAGTAAACCTATCGATGCTTCAAAGCGCTTTTTTTTTTTTTTTTTTGACCAAACTAGGTACAGGAGTAGGGTACATCAGGGAACAACCAGAAAGCATGATTAAAAGTGCTTTAGTCCATAAAGACGGACGCAGTGGCCAAGAGTTGGATTCGTAAGAATAAGCATTAGTAGGAAAACACTCGTTTATTTATAAATTGTTTGTTATAATGGAAAACAAATACACATTAATGGATTCTGGGTGAATGCGCTCTTTTAGAGGGTACGTTCGTAATGGCCGCCATCTTGCTAGATTTTTTAAAAATAGGACGGGGGTCATTATCCTAAAACACTGGACTAGGATTTTACCAGAAATACTTTGGTGAGGTCAGTTTTGCCATTAATTTATTTTTGAGAGAGATAATGAGATGTGACATTAGTATGCGTAGTTGATTAAAAAGTTCATCAGAAATACTATTATTTTTGAAACAATGCAAAGAAATGAAAAACCAATAATACACAAGTAATAAGTACTGTGTAGGTGGTTTCCAATACTAATTACTTGTGTACTGGTTTTTCATTTCTTGCACTGTCTCAAAAAAAAAAAAGAAATGAAGATTCAAGATGGCCGACTTCAACATGGCGCCCATGACGAACGTACCCTGTACAAGATAGCACATTCACCCAATATCCACTAATGTGTATTTGATTTCTATTATTTCAAACATTTTACAAATAAACGTGAGAGATTTCCTACCAAGGCCACACTATAAATGTTTATCCTTATGAACAAAACTTTTATCCACTGCGTCCGTCTTTATGGACCAAAACACTTGTAATCATGGTTTCTGGTGGTTTCCTGATGTCACCTACTCCTATACCAAGTTTGGTATAAAAATAAAAGCGTTTCAAGAATCGATAGGCTTACTTGTAAGACGTGCAATATTTACGTAACTAAGCTTTCCGATCTACACTAAGGTACCCTTTAGTAATTTCAAACGTGAACGTGGGAAAGAAGGCATCTTAGATAGGGTGGAGGAGAGGATGTTTGAAAGTAGTCGTCCAGGACCTAGTTAGTAGGTACCATCCCGGCATTTGACTAGTATGACAAGAGGAAAAAAATCCTGGAAAAACCTCAGTCAGGATGGGTGGCCGCTGGACTTATTCGCAGGACCTTTCAAATGCTAAGCCAACGCTCTACCAAATGAGCTAACGGCAACTCGGTGAAGCTAACTGAATTTTTGTTTGATGGTCTTTAGGCATCTAAGGCTCAGGCCGAGTAAAAACAAAAGTATATACTACAGAAGCATGGTTGTCAGCCCACACTTACACTTTTACCTTTTAAAATACTCAAATACAACCTTCGTGTAGATCGCAACAACTCTGTAAATTTTGCACGACTTGGACAAGCGGGAATACAAAAAGAAAATGTATTTATTTATTGGTGTATTTTTAGCTCAATATTAAACTGACTTAACTTTAAATTAGCCCAATTTCTAATTAAACGAGTTGAACAAAGCTCAAACTACACAAGTAAATACATTTTCAATCTGGCGCCCCTGCGCAATGTCAGTTACATCGTTCATTTTGTGCCCGGGCTCATACAACAGCTACCGCAAACTCATCTTTTTCGCCTTCCAAGTACTTACTGCGAATTCTTATCGCGCGTCGCACAGTAATGATAATTTCAAAACTACTCTACCTACTGTAGCTCAATACAATGACCACAGAAAGACAGTTTTAACGTAGAAATATTATTTTATACGTCAGGTACATAGATCAGGTACATGATTCTTCATCATCGAATGAGCGGTGATCAGTTCTGTTTCAAACAGAACACAGAAACGATAAAAAGTAGACTCTTATCACTAAACATTGACAGAATTAAAACATGGAAAAAATTAATACGAATTACTTCTTACAATTGAAACTACATAACAAAAATTAAGAATTTCATAAGAAATTCGTATTAAAACTGACCACATACAGCCATTACAGGAAATATGGATAATACATGCACCGCGCTTCTTTCGTGTACTGACCACAACCAGTTATGAGAGCATGCAGGAAACGAAGAAAAGGAGTTCTTAACTCACTTTTTGTTGACCAGAATATCCCTCTCTGTTGGCGGTGGCGCCGCGGACTGTCGACTGGGGTCTTCTGGATGAGGTCCTACGTCTTTGCCCTGCAGCCACAATTCGTACCTTTCTGGCTGGAAGCGTTTCACAAATGTATCCATACTTATCTTCACAGTGTCTTTTCTGAAAATAACAAACAACTTCGAATTCAATTTCACCCCCAACACATACGACTAAAAAATGTGAACACTTTACAACTGCAGAAACACTGAACGAATCTACTGATAATTTTAAAACAGCACGCAACGGACTAATTTTAATCCAAAGCTTTGAATAACGAGATGCTTAATTTGACATTCCATTTCCAGACATGAGATGGGTGGAACAAAACCTCTAACGCACAAAACATTCTTTCGTAGAATTGCTATAAAGGTTAATCTAAAGCAACGATCTCTAACAAAAGATGGCAGCACTATCTCCGTATGTGTCTAATGTATTTTTATCGTTGTACGAAATTTTCTTGCTGCTTCTATAAATTCAAGCCTAGAGAGTTCAAAAACTTTCACGAAAGAAAGTTCAGAACCAATTCAAGAGCACGATCGATGCAGATTTTGAATTTTAGTTTTCCTTCATTGTTGTGAATATCGAAACCTATAACAATGAATCTCTTTCAACAATGAACAAAATAGAAAATTAAAAATTGGCATCGATCATGCTCTTGATATGGTTATGAACTTTCTTCCCTGAAAGTTTTAGCTCTCTACGCTTGAATTTGTAGGAGCAGCAAGGAAATTTCGAGTAAGAGTGAAAATACATTGGAAAGGTACGGAGGTAGTGCTGCCATCTTTTCCTGGAGATCGTTGCTTTAGATTATCCTTAAGGGCAAGTTACAAAAAATATACTATAAAGATCCAGTATTTTTCAGCTTATTAAACGAGAGATGTCGGAAGCCCTCATTTTCTGAAACTAATTACTTCCCCAACAGCAAAAAAATCGAAAGATTTTAATAGTCAAATTCAGGCTTATAACTAGACAGTAGAATTTCGCAACTCGAGAATCGGTGAAAATTTTAAACACTTAAGAAATCACATGAGGTAGTTAACGTTTTGTGAAAATCTGGTTTAAAACTCATAAAAAAAAAATTATATTCAAAATTTTATCATCGGACTCGCGTAGCGCGTAGAATGTTCGAATGTACTGCAATTAATTGCAGCAAATTTTCAAATATGGTTTGCCATCTAGGGGAAAAACACAAAGTGTCGTATCACAAAAAAATGCGACCAAGCCCTCGTGGTCCAGGCGGTAGGTGTTTAAATCGCGGGATTTCTCTTTTCTTCCGTTCTGAAAGGCCGGAAATTCAAAATTCCTTGTCCTAGATAAATTCTTAATTATTTCCGTTATCCGTTACGTAGTTCAAAAATATTTCACGTCAATATTCATACGTACATTTTTAGTGTTCGTTGCAACCTTATTCCCTGTCTTGCATATGTTGGTTCATATGTTTGTCACGAGAAAATACAATCATCTTCATTGTGTTTGTTAATTCCAACAAAAATGTAAGAAAATTTGTATTTTTAAATTTTAATAAGGTTGCTCGTACATTTAAGTGCATTCTTCTCACTGAAGAGCTTCTCCTCTCTCCGTTCTAATTATTTTTCATTGGACGTGCATAACCATTTTTCATCTGTCCATGCGTCACATATAAACCCTGTTTTGTAAGTACGCTGCGGTAAAAGCGAAAGAAGAGACAGAAAAATAGATTATATTTAGATTGAAAGATCGGGATCCCGATCCCGGGATTGGAGAGCCCAGTCCCGAAATCCCGGGATTGTAAAATCCATTCGGGATTACATTCCCAGAAATAAACACCTTAACAAATTTACACTAAAAAACTGAATAATAATAATAGAAGTTTGTTACGGAAACGTTCATTACGTAAGTACATTTTTAGGTATCTCAAACTCCTCTTAAGCAAAAGTATGTAGAAATCCACCTCTCTCACCTTGTGCTTACGTGTCAAATTTCTTATAGTCACTTTGTATACGGAAAAAACAAAAACTTTTTAAATATTTAAATTACAGTAATATGTTTCCAAGCAATTCTTACGCAAGCATTGCTGTGATCCCGCTAGTCACTGTGATGAAAAATGAGCAAAGCTTGAATCCCCTCCCTTCTTCGAACGCTTACGTAATAGTTGAACAACCATTATACAGAAAATTCGTTACATGAAAACTTAGCCCAATTAAAATATTGAATGAACCTTACCTGCAAGAACACTGTATTGCCCTCTTTCCGTATTCAACCCATCGTGGGCAGGCAAAATTTGTTGACTCCGCACAATTGAAGCCATGATTGAAGCCCGCATGATAACCATACGGAAAAGTAATCATAATTTCGCCTCTCTCTTGGGTGATCTAGAAAAAAGACAAAAGAAGATCACTTTATTTAATGTTCTGAGAAAGAGACGTTAAGGACAATGTAAAACTAAGATCTCCGACAAGAGATGGCAGCACTATCTCCGTATACATCTAATGTATTTTTATCGTTGCACGAAATTTCAATGCTGCTGCTACAAATTCAAGCCTAGAGAGTTCAAACTTTCAGGGAAGAAAGTTCATAACTAATTCAAGAATTCTATCCGTGCCGATTTTTCATTTTATTTCTTGTTCATTGTTGAAATAGCTTCACTGTTATAGGCAAAACAACAATGAAATGATTTTAACAATGAACAAGAAATAAAATTAAAAATCGGCACGGATAGAACTCTTGAAGTTAGAACTCTAGGCTTGAGTAAGATCAGCATTGAAATTACGAGCAACGATAAAAATACATTAGACATATACGGAGATAGTGCCGCCATCTCTTGTCGGAGATCTTGGCTTTAGAAGTGCTGCCATCTCTTGTCGATCTTGGCTTTAGATTGCCCTTAATTCTTAGACACAATAATAAGATATTGTTATGGGTACAAATTGTAAAAAGAGGCATATATTGATTAATTATGGAATTATTCACGATATTGACAAATCTATCGTTAACAGAGTTGAAATTAATGAATTACGACAAAGTTTATACGCTTAGGTACGAGATACAAACAGATTCTTACGTGTAAACATTGGATATTACATTGTAATTAGTTTTTATCGCAAATGATATGAAAGACTGTTGCAAATCATGACAACAGATGACAGCACCATATGAAATGAAGGCGAAATACTAATGCATAAAAGAAAATGTTTTGTATTTGACAAATTTTATATTCCACGATGTTTAGATATTGTTTTAATACTATTATCATGTAAATCTATCATGTCAAGAAATGAATACCGATATCGAAACAACCAAGTTGTATAATGTACACACTAACGTAAAAGATCCATCATGGATCCAGTCAGTAGTACGAAAGTTGGATCTAAATTAAATTCAGGAATTTACCTCGTCTTTATTTTTCGCTAGGTAAAGCGTTGCCAAAGTGAACGCTCTGGACCAATTGCTTATAAACCAAGCTTCGCCCCGTCGAGAGCAGCTCAGAAGACCTTGGCAAATGTGGGCATCTTGGCTTATTTACATCAAGATTTATAGAAGTCTTATAGAAGTCTTAGGCTTATCTACATCAAGAAGTTAGCTAAGACTGACCAAGATTAAGGAAGCTTAACCAAAGCTCGACGGCTATTACTGCTACGAATATTAAACATTGTTACTGTTACGACGAAAGACTTACTTATTGAAAATACTTAGCAATATGACAGATGACAGGATGTTAACTAATAAACAAAAATCTTATTCGTATGCAATGTGTGCATGAAATAGTGGTGCAAAATTCGCAGTGATTATTTAATTCTAAACAAGAAAAAAGTTACTTTGAAGAAATTTTGAAGCGTCCGTCGTTTCGACAATACAGAACGTAATAACTTTATAATCAATGAATTAAATTGTTTAATAGGGGAAGCCCATCAATCCCCTCTTTAAGCTGCAATCGCGAATCGTAAACAGCCTAAATAGGTAATTATCAATGAATTTATTTTAAGGTCTTTCGGCCTCTCAGGCTCAGGCCGGGATAGGGTGGGGGATAGGAGATGATGCTGGAAGGTAGGGTTTAGTTTGTAGGTACCATCCCAGCATTTACCTGGTATGACAGGGAAAACCTGATAGGATCGATCCCAGAACCTCCCGAATGCTAAGCCAACGCTCTACCACTGAGCCACGGCCGATCAGTAGCTTAAATAGTAGTGTGACTTGCTGAGCAGACATCGCTTACGTCATTATTTGTCGATATATATAAAAATACAGACAGATAAAAACTTACTTGCCCGTATTCATACGGGGGGGGCAAAATGGAATTTATTCCCAACTTACAGTCCTACGTACGGTTTCTTTTACAAGCTTAATCGGTATCATCCTTTCCAATCTCTATCACTGACCTTTGTTTAAAGTCTGAAGTCTTGTTTACTCATATTTAATGACACAAGCCTTTTAAAAATAAGTTGCTACTTATCGCTACTACTTCCTAAAAAAGTATTTGTACAATCAAAATTTCGGTATATCGTTTTAACTGTGATGTATTTGAACAATCACTACTTGACCGCAACACTCAGTCCTCGTTCAAATTTTATATAAAATCGAACAATCTTGTACCTTTAATGGAAATCTGAAAAGTTAACTCATATGAACATTAAAATTAACTTCGTGAACTTTACAAGCATCTCAGGCTACAGCGCTTTATCATCTTAACAATTACTCTGTTCCTAAGAAGATAACGGCCCTGGGAAGCTACAACTCTACAAGCTACATTCGCCTGATGTGACAGAAAAATAAACAGAATGGCTGGCGTGAAAACTTCAAATTCTGTTATGTTAAGATGTTTCTTAACATAAATAACACACAACCTTAACGATACATGGCATGAGGCACAAAGTAACCACTACTTACTTTGTTATACGGAATAGAATACTGCTTTAGAATCTGTGGTGAGATCAATGTCATTTTGTGTCTTAGAAACGCCTGACACGCTTGGTAGCTTCCTGGGAAAAAGCCGTTCGCTAGACGCTCTAATCGTCTACCATGTTCTGGAGGTATGGCATACCTGAAAAGAGAAGAAAAAATAGTTTAAAACTGTGTTTAAATTACATTGCTCTACATGACTTTTGGTTTGTGGAAAGTAATAGATAATCTAAGACATTTCTTGCTCGAATTTTAAATTTGAAAACCATTCTTTGTAATCACGAAGTCCAAAATATCCGTTTCGAGATATAGCGGTTTTAAAATCAGAGGTCTCTATGTAAAACACACAGAGGGAAAATGGGACGTCTATATTTTGTGGAAACGGAAGGCACAATCAATTAGTGAATTATGCCAGCCTATAAAGAATCCCTTCTTCAATAGTGTATATAACTCAAGACAGTGAAATTTGGAGCCACACCCAAAACATTGTTCCCCCAAATTTTTATAGACAAATTGAGAACAGGGAATTTTGTGAATCTCCAAATCATGAACTGCCAAATATTACGACTGAAAAAGCAGTGAAACTAACTGAAAAACTGCATCGCTAAGAATCCAAACCTGTTGTTTAAAACTGTCTAGGAACTGCAACAAATTTTAATTTAAAAAAAAAAAAAAAAAGCAGTGGTAAAATTTTCTTAAAGAGTTTGGATAACATATCTCCAGGGTCTGTTGCGTTTTTCCAGAATTTGGGTAATATCAGTGAAGAACGGAACTCAAATAATTCACCGTCATGCGAAAACTAACACTGAAATATATAAAATTTCAATATCGTGTTCCATGTTAAAAGAAAACGATAAAACTGAAAGAACCGCACCTAAACCGAATGAGCGAAGATTTTGCCCTGCCTACCAGATAGTTTTCTTTGATACACATCTGAAGAATTGTAGAAAGGCCTACACTGCATTTTTCGTCATGTAGTTATACACTTTGAACAAAATGGAAAAAAATAAATCAATTCCTTAAAAAAAAGCTCGTTTTTTGAAATTAGAATAAAAACAGTTGAACGACAGCTATTATGATAAATTACTATTGCAATTTCACATATAGGGGAGGGGAAAGGATACGTGCCATCCCGGCATTTGCCTAGTGTGACTCAGGAAATACCCTGGAAAAACCTGTCAGGATGGTCGACCGCTGGAATCGAACCCACAACCTACCGAATGCTACGCCAACGCTCCACCACTGAGCTACGGCGGCTCGGTATTCAGGTATTGTGATCCCATACACTTGAAATAGAACTACAGTAAATCGAAAACGCTGCGTATCTCCTTAACGCTTAGCAACATCAGCTATTTCAGTACTTGGTAACTCTATTACGATGAAAATTAACGATGGCCAAGTCTTAAGTGGTTAAGTGTTTACGTACCTACCAACATTTTTCTAGGTTCTGTCATTTTCCTGTCCTTAAGTATCTAGTGTTAATACTTCCTTGAGAAAGCATTTCAACCGAACAGCAAAACGCGTCGGAAATATTATAATTTAAACTTTATACGCCGGATAGGAATTTCAAGGAAATCATAGATCATCTTCACGTTGGCGGCCCTAGTACCCCTCCTAATTGTCACAGGGACATGAACTATACCTCGTTGGAAAGCTAATGGAACACAGATTCAAATGAGGTAACTTCTGTGTCCCCCCCCCCGTTCGGAGCCCGACGAGGAAAACCAACGAAAATGGGATATATGATTTTTTTAAAATTCCTATCCGGCGTATAAAGTTTATTTGTCGAACGAAAGAAAAAAAATTGTCACACATACGCCAGATATTGGGGACAATCATAAAAAAAAATTAGGGTGCAGGTGCAATACCAAGGGAGAAAAAAAATTCGGAACGTCGTACCTTCTACGGTCACCCTGTATATTTAGTTTTGATAGACTATCGCATACCCTTATTTATAAGATCGCCCCTAATTGTCATAGGGACATGAACTATTCCTCATTGGAAAGCTTATGGGACAGATTCCAACGAGGTAACTTTTGTGCCCAACGTTACAAACCCGTAAAAGAAAATTTAAAAAAAACACGTTTCTTTGACTTTTGTGGGACTCTGGCAACACTGTTATTTGTCGCAAACCCCCATTTACCCCTCGCAAATTCAATGGCCATATACAGGGTATCACAAGTTAGTATATTCATTTATCTCTATTGATACCAATTTGGGGGGCAGTTGACCCCCATAATATGCTGAGGGGGAGGGGGTACTAAAAACACCCAACTCTACCCTCTGCCCCTCCGCCGCGCCCCCCCCCCCCGACATGGATGAAATGCACATCGTTGGAAAGCTTCTTTCCTCCTGAAGAGATTGACACCTAAATCATCCCTCTAGGTTAATTAGGAGCTGAGCTACTGAGGTTTAAAGTGCTGGCTCACCCCTTGAGCCGTTCGGCGTCTAAAGGTTAAGAATTACTGTATCAAGGGAATTTCCGAGTGAAGAAGACGCGGTGAGTTAGAAATTGTATTTGTTTCGTGAATATAAGTTTTTCTCTAAGATACTGGTAACCACAAGTGGCAGTGGAGGAGATGATCACGGAGCGATAAAGAAATGTAAACACGAGTTGTGCAAACTAATAATACATGAACCTTTTAAAAACGAAACATTTATCGAAATGAAGCGCGGATTTAAACCTGATTACGCCAGATTGCTCGTAATTGGTCCTTTAAATACATCAATTCTTACCATGTTTTCGGAGCTCCAAAATGTAAATAATTTATGCTGTACAAGTCCATGTCCTCCGTGTGCCAAGCAAAGGTAGTCTTCCACATGCCGAAGTACAAATAAGCAGTATTTACACCGTCTATACTGATTCCGTAATCTTCATTTACGTAGTCTAATATTGTTCCTAAGTGGTTAATATTCCAGTCCTGAAAGATAATAGAAAAGAAAAATGCATTAGCTAATTCTGCCCCCTTCCACTGTACGAAATATTTTCACACTGCAATGAAATTCTGAATACATGCAAAGAAAAGCTACTTCATAAAAACAAAAAAAGTACGTAACGTTTCAATGTCTTATAGATATAATGAAAATCGTACAAAAAATGGCCACTATTGTGACCAAAAATCGAACCCAAAATGTCCCGGTCGTCGGATGAGTGCTACACTATGTGATCAAACGTTTCCGGACACAGGACTCCCGAAATGTGTGTTAATCATAGAGGGCGACACAGTATTGCCATCTACCTCGTGGAACACGTCAGTGATCTCTGTAGTCAGCAAATAGGGCGAGACAGCAAGACAGGTCTTTCAATGCGGTCACGTGATTGGGTTCTACTTGTGTTAAGAAGTCTGTGCGACAGATTTTTACTCTCCTGAAAATCCCTAGGTCTACTGTTTCCGATGTTACCGAGAGGTGCAAACGTGAATGGTCGTGTACAACCAAACAGAGTACAGGCCGACTTCGTATGTTGACCTCACAGACCGAGAAGTTTCAAGATTCATACAGAGTAACCGTCAATCAATAATCGCCAGCATCCCACAGGAATTACTATTTGGCGCGAGCAGCTGCCCATAAAGCCACATATCGCATAGCCAAATGCTTTCTAGGCGGTGTAAGGAACATCACAACAACCGTTCAGTGGAGTGGCGAATGCCTGGTGAACATTTGATAGCCTGTCGAGTGCAGACTGTGAAATTCGGTGGTGATGGGTTTACAATATGGTCATGTTTCCCCTTGGGCCCCTTGTTGATTTACGTGGCAATGTAACGATATAAGCATACGCTGATATTTTCAACACTTTCCTGCTGCCTACCATCGAAGACCAGTTCGGGAATGACCACTGTTTTTCAACAAGACCGAGCACCTGTCCATACTGCAGAGATTCTGGGGGGAGTGGTTTGACAACAACGTTAGACTGATGGATTGGCCTGCGCAGAGTCCTCATTTGAATCAGATAGAACACCTCTGGGATGCTTTGGAACACCACCTCATTTCGGCGCTCCACGAGGAATGGACTGCCATTTCCCAGGAACCCTTCCGCCACCTGACAAAGTATGCCTGCGAGAGATGTCATCAAGGCTAAGGGTTGGCCAACACTATACTGACTG
>JAGDQP010039837.1:0-17543 GCA_022664845.1 Lepisma saccharinum | reverse complement strand
TTGATTTCAATAGCCCCAGCGGTTTAGGCTGTGTATTCTATACAACAATGGGTTCGGCGGCCATTTTGGATCCAAGATGGCGACCGATTTTGCTCATTAACGAACTTAACCGAGCTATTAAGCCTAGAAACAACATATATAAATTTGGTTCAAATATCTTCAAAATTATGGCCGCTAGCGTGTTAATATATATATACACTTTAATATCGTACCGATCTCAATAGGTTTATTTTCTTCGAAATCTACCTAATAAAAAGCCTAATAGAAACTGAACTTCATATTGTGCTGTAAATTTCATCAATCTACGTGATCGCCAACTGTTGTTTCCCTGGGGAAGAGGGGAATATAAGAATCTCCCGACCTATTTTATCAGGTTTCCACTTATTCACGCCCAGATTTTAAATCAGAATCGATAGTGCTCGTAAAAGTTGAGGGTTGTTTACATTTGTACTTTATGGATTGTTTGGCGTAGGCCGTTCAGGAGAAGCACTGAATGAAAGGCAAGTGTCTACTATAACAATTAACCAAAATAACTTTACCGGTATTGCTGTGAAAAGAGACATACAACAACAATTACTGCGAAATCGAAGTTGACATTCGCGCAAAGATTGGACACATAAAATCAATCCAACTAGCCGATAAATTATTTAAGAAACTGGAGACTGGCGAAGAATCAATCCATTCGGAAGAACTATTCATTATCCTATTTTTCATAGTGCATTAGCTCGACGCCTTCATTATATAAAAAGGTCTAAAGCGATTCAGCTGATATTTTGACTCTAAAAAAGAAATATGATCGTGTTCTCTCTATCTATGGCCAGAAATGCATGTCCTTAATCAAGTTTATTTGGAGCCTGTCTTGGAGCAAGCAGAAGACCAACCGGTTTTTGGATGCAGGAGCAAAGAACCCGTGTATCTTCTTAGCACGCGTTCGACTCACGCTATACGCACGAATGATGATGACACGTCAGACTTGTTTTTAACCCACAAGTTTTATATAGATTGTGGGATCTTTTTCTTCTTCCCAAATGAGCAACAATTACTATAATACATTAATAAAAATGCAAGGTATTTAAAAAACTATGATCATAAGTTTAAAGGTGAATTATTTACACCAAAACATTGAAAACAAGTTTTCTTCAATTGATTTTTAAACTTGTTTGTAAGCTAGACGCACCCAAATGTAGCAAGACATATCAGCTTAACGAATAATAAACGAAGCTTTACCAAATATAGGGCCTATGTGAGGAGTCAACAAGCGAAGGGATGTTAGTGAGATTGACGACTAAAATAAAGTTCGAGGTAATGTGACACAAAATAGTCATATTCTGTACAAAGAAACCTTGGACCTTAAAGTGTCAATATACAGAATATGTAACATAATTCTCATAAGTGTCACATTTCGGGTTATATACTGCTAACCTCTAGCAGCAATCTTTATGTGTACTAACGTTGGATTGGTTACCTTTGGGTATCAAAAGTCTACTAACAATAATTGAATATTGTCTTTATAATCATGCTCCTAGTACAAAAGCGACTGAATGAGGACAGGAGTTTGTGGCGGGAGGTTAGCGGTCATGAGACGGTCCTCCGGAAATGCAAACTGAAGAGTGAAAAGTTGACAAGTACTTTCGTGAAACAGGCCTCACCTGAAGTCTACGTATATTAGACTGACAAACGCAGCATAAACGGGATTTCTGGAATTGTCTTTCCGATTTTAATTTGCAGACAGTGAATTTCTTACATAGGAAGAAATGCAGAACTTCCCTAAACACAAATTATCCTCAAAATAGATGTATTTGGTACAACTTCGATTGTGATTTGCTAAACCGACAAGTCTTACGTCATGATTAGTCGAGATATGACGCCATTTTTGACAATACACAGCCACATTTGAGTGTATATACCCCCGACACAACGCATATTTCAAAATTAATTCAAAAAATGTCTCTTTGATTGTGTCTATCTTATAAATTCATGGTTTAAATTTATGACTGCCAAAAAGAGCGTTAGAGAAACAGAAGTTTGTAACTTGCTGCAGGTGAAACCACTGAACTGTACTTGACGCTACTGGAGTGGTAGTGATCGATTAGTATGTGAAGCCAGTCAGAACAGGACACAGTTAACTATATTTGTCTATTTTAGGTTTAATCTAAAGTGGACCAAAATTTCAACTTTAACTGATATTTTTAGGCTTCTTTCTGTGACCAGCTTTTTGGGTTTAAATCTTGGGTTATGCAAATACAGGACAGCACATATAAAAGCAAATCCTTTAAATAACATTGCGTTATTTTGCGTAATTCCAAAATTAAGATCTAAATTAAAACGACAGCACAGCGACAACAGGAATAAGAGACTGAGTTGGGAACTTACAAGTTCGGTCTTCTTTAGATTAAACGGGAAGTGGGCACACGAGATTAACTTACCCTTTCCGTGTCTGGCTTCAGATTCTAACTAGATTTGTAATGCGATCGAGCACTCCAGTATCTTACAGTACAGCTCACTGTGCAAAACTATACACTGTATCTTTTTTTATATTTGAGTTAGCAATATAAGAAAAGTCACAAGCTGGTAGACTTTCTTTATACTGCCTCTATACTATTTAATGCAATAACTTGTTTTACCCTATATTTATTGCTGAATGTTGTCATCTCAAACCAGAAACAAAGAACTTTAAAAACAGAAGTTTATAATATTGCTGCTGCACGTAAAACAAATGAAAAATATCAGTGTGTGGAATTACACAACCAAGGTGAACAAGTTGACTATAAAATGATATACGAAACGTTGCCAAAGATTGGGAAGGATAAGATGGTCTTTTTATTATTATTATTATTGCCTTTGAGCGCTTGACAGAAGCTTTGATTAATGTTATTCGTCTACCAGAATGTTGTTTCAAGGCACGATTTTATTAATTTGCTATCAGAAAGAGTTGATTTTTCAAATGTTCAAGTATCCGCTTTTTTGTGAGTGTGAAACTAGCCCAGTTGTTTTAAACAAAAACAACCGGTTAGAATAAATGTTCTGACTTCTCTCTTGTTTCTTGGATTCTGAGAAGACTGACTAAAAGATTGACAAATCAAACTACTCGCATAAAACAAACTGACAAATCTTTCATTCTATAATAGTAAGGCCCGCTTGACACGGAAACATTTCTGCTATGATAAATAGTATCATTTTTTCTTAGCATCTATTCCATTAAAATCGTTATGGAATATTCCATAGCATCTTTTCATGTTGTATTTTGACACGCTAGTACTACGATTAATCGCAGCATAAATGCTTCCATCTCAAACGGGCCTAAGTGAAATTGTGTTGTTTAATGAGTAGCACATTACTTCATTTAAAAAATAATAAAACAAAGAAAAATGCACATAATGGGATCTGTTTGGTTTTAATATTTCTCAGGAAGGAAATATGGTGGTCTGAAACGTACTTGATGTCACCTTTCATAACCAAACCTATCTTGTAAACTAATGATTAGTTTGGTTCAGGGTCAGTGACTTTAAACAGCAACCAAGTAATTCGAAGAAGAAGAAGAAAATGGGACTACTTAATAACGTACTTGTCGCACGCTGCTCCTTCATATCCATCGAATCTGCTCAAATTATCTTGACATTGCTGAACTTCCTGATCTCAAAAAATTATATTTATGAACTGGACTAACCAGAAAAATAGGTTTTGGGCTTTCTTGTCATGATCGATATGAAATTAAAATAAAAAAACTCCTGAGTCTTTATATATATATATAGTTATCAATCTTTCTTCATCCATTGGGTGCTGCTATATTTTGATTATATTTTAGCCATGCTCGCCAGCAGGCAGAAACTGACAGTATGGTTAAAGTGATTATTACTACTTGGCTTCAGGACATCGAAGTGTAACCTTGATTTGCATACAATACAAGTACTTTCCCAGCACGTTTTGATGTACACATTAAATATTAAGATTGCAAAAAAAATATTACAATAAGTGGTTGTGTGAAATTTATGTTGTTGAATGCAACCAAGCTTGCTTGTCGAATCATCGTTCCAACTTCTGGTGGATTTCTTTGACACTCCCAACAATTTGGAGTTGTAATCGCTTACGGCGCTGCAGTTTATACAACCACCAGGTTAAATTTATGTGACTATCTGCTCCTATAAGCTATTTTCACTTCGGGAATGAATGTAACCTTTTCTTTCGAAAGATCTGCAGAAATACATCTCTAAACATCCATTAAACTATTATAATAAATTAAATAATCACAGACTACGACCCGGAATTGTTGTTTTGTGTCCTGAAACCGAAAGATTGAAGAAGATTTGTTTCAGTAATTTCAGGAGAAAAACTGTAATAAATTGTTATTTAATAAGTATGGTGGTACCGGCATGACAATTAGATTTGTGAAAGTGAAATTACTTCAATTTAAAGGTTTACGAATTAGCATTCTCAACATTCAAAATAACTTACGGGGATTTTTTATTTGTATATTTTTTCCCCTATGTATTGAACCCTCAGAGAGGTCAGAAAATTGCAGAAAATAATAATACAACGGTAGTATATTAATAGTCTTAAAATTATTGCCGACCAACAGTCTAACTCACAGGAATAATCAATTATTCGTTTCTTTTACAAGCTAGTACTAATAAGTGAGCTTCAATGAACACTACTGAAAAAAAAAAAAACTTCCGTTTACCTTCGGTCGCAAGGAACGAACGAGATTGTCATATACATTGGGCAAAATAAGACAGTGAACTGTTGACTCATGTTCTCATGTCGTCTTATGTTCCATGGGTCCTCCCAGTTAGTCCTTAATTGGTATGTAATATTACCAGTCAAGTAAAGACTTCGCATCAATTTTATTGCCATGGTAATTGCCAGAAAATTGTTCTGACATACAGGTTGTACACTCGTTGGCAGTACTATGGGAGTTCTTAAATGACAGGGTATTTTAAATTTCTTCAGAATCTTTCGGTGACGAACCAAAACATTTCGTTTAAAGAACACATATGTTATTGAATGAATTATGAAGTTTGTTATTGGTTGATCAAGTTCATTGTTGGCGAAAAAGCACACAGATCATCATAATCTAGGCCTTCTGTCAAAAATGTTGACTGTTCCGGTTCCGAAGCACGCTATCTCATCATTTCTCACGAACGAGGAGAAATAAAGAGCATATAAAATAACTAATCAAACAAATAAATAAACTGCATTCAAAAATACATTGAAAGTAAAAACTTATTTTAATAGGAACGAAGAGAAATAATTAGCTGTTATGTCTGTTATAACGAAGTTCATGAAAATGTTATTAAAAGCTGGTGTGGAAGCACTTCTTAGTTATCACTGATTCCACTTCAAGAACGTTACCAATTATTATATTACTATGTAGGCTTAGAACAGTTCAATATAATACTAATGATTTTTAGTTTGTAAAGCATTAATAGAAGAAGAGGAGGAGCAAAGTTGATCACTTAACTTTAACAGCTTTAAACAGCAAATATGTAAAATTTGGGGTGGAGTTTCTCTGACTATTCAACTTCCAAATGGAAGAACAAGAATGGCAAAGGAAACCTATATACAAATAATATTACTAAAATTCTTAAACAGTACAAATTATTCGCTTTGCTTCTATACTGGCGCAAAGCGGATCACAACAGAGTGGGGCAAAATGAATAATGTTAAACCTACACACAAAGGTTTTGGGTTAAACACAAAAGATACCTTACACTTTCAAAATCAAACTAATAACGGCTTCAATATAATTATTATTCATCTAGAAAGTATAGAAATACGTGGGTACATATTAAAAATCAACGTAAAAGGGAAGGATTTTTACCATATAAGAACATCACTATTCGCATCGCTTTGCCCGCAAAGAATTATTCACTTTGCCCCCAAGCTGTCATCTAGAACAAAAGACTGTCTATACCAGAGCACATGTACGTCATAGCTACAATTACTTTAAAGTATGAAAACAAAGCTAAGGTAACACATAATTCGTTCATCCTGCGTTCACACACAAAAAGGGAAATACTAGGGAAAGATTTTGAGAGACCTACGGTACATCTTGAAATTTTTTCAGAATTGCGTATTTTCTTTTCTTGTATTGTCATTCCCATGCAACAGCACACAGGTGTTCAATCTCGACGACATTCTATATCTTCGCTAGTAACGTCACAAGCTACAAAGAAGTTGTGCTGCCATCTCTTATTAAAAAATTGTACATTCCATTATTTGCTTTGCCTCATATATTCACTTTACCCCCAGTTCCCCTATTAGTTCGTTCTTGGAGGTGGTTTATTTTATGTTTTTGGAAAAGTAAATTATATCTTGTAACTTTTCCGTTATGTTTTTGAAAACAAGTTAAGATTCTTCCTTCAAGTTGGTTAAAAATTATTCTTTGTTTTAAACTTACTGAAACTTACAAAAGTCAATAGTTCGTTTGTAATCTTTGTAGTGCGACTATTACTCATTTTAACATCTTGAAGCAGGTGACTCCAACATTTTTTTTCTTGTTAGCGGACCAAATTGGTTACTTTGTATAATATTAAAGAACCAAATTAACTTCTTGTGTATTACATCATGTTGTTTTAGATCCAATGTACAATATAGTAACTAATTTTGGATTTCTTTCGGAGCCACTCAAAATCGCTACACGGATCGGATCTGGCCCGCCGGACGTACGTTAGTGACCCCCTAGCATTAAAATACATTTTGAGATTGGTTGCGTCAGCATGTTGACTATGGATGAGCACGTAAGGAGCTCATTATTTGAGACCATTCTGCACTTAACTCTCTGCATAAAGAAAGTCGGCTACATATAATATCATGAGGAGAATTATTACTATATGCTCAATATAAGATTCTCATTAATTTATAGTATAGAGTGTCTACAAGTCAGTCCTTTAAATTGAAAAACATGTGGTTGGCTTTGACTTTCTTATTACGATATTCTTTCTTCTCTCTCTCTCTCTAAACCTACAACACCCTAGCATATATAATACGTAAAAGTGGATAGCTATATGTTTTTAAAAATTTCACAATAAATAGATATCTATATTCTTTGCTCACACCTGTAGCTCAAATATTCAGCCATTTCCCCCCAGCTAAATCGAAGCTATTAGATTACGAAGACTTGACGAATATTCTTATAGAGTTAGCATACAGATACATAATATATTAAAACACTGTTATAGGGTTAAAAATCTTATTTTGTTATTATTCATAAAATAAAACAGCAAGCAACATAATCAATTATACGCAACATCTATACTTTGCAAAATGCTTCTCAATATTATGATTAGTAACTATAAACATTCTAACTTGTCATTCAACACAAAGCATCCACGATTTTAGTTTTCTTCAATTATTCATCTGGCATGGAGAAAAGAATTAGTATAGATGTAGAGCTCGCAGAGTAACGACAAATCTTATGTTTTTCCTGTAACTCGGTGAAAACATGGTCCACAGACATGTGCATGCGCTTATTTTGATTTACTGTGGGGATTATTTCACTGAAAGTTCAAACCCCTTCATTATATCTAATTATGATTAATATAAAAATTATATTTCAATGCAAAACGTATCTGTTATTATTTCATGACGACTAGGAGTTGTTAGAAACACAAGAGAGGGAAAAGAACGAAGGAAAAAAAGGCTCATTGCTGCCATCAGTGGTTGTATCACGCAAACAACAATCAGATTTCTAAATATCAGTTCCTTCCGCCCTGAGTTCATGAATTAGGACTGATTTTCATGAGAGTTTGCGTTGCTTGCGATTTGGGTGAATAACCAATTGAAACACGTGTTTTATTGTAAGGTAAGTGTAACACGTGTCTTAATTGGGTACTCACCCAAATCGCAAGCAACGCAAACGTTGATAAAAATTAGCCCTAAGATATAATCCTCGATTCTTGGCTAATGTAATCGATGACCAACCACGACATTACTCCAGTGTCAAGTATTTGTTTTAAAAATAAATCTTGCCTTCATGATAATGGTAGCGAAACTGTAATATGAAGTGATGTGAACATAAAAAATAATTTAAAAATCTTTTAAAAATATACTTTTCTTAAACAATTCGTAATAAGAAGTAAAATATAATTTTGTTTATGCATGGCTAAAAAGAAAAGCATAGGGCGGGCTCTCATATAGTCACTTTATAAATTCTTGAACTGGCGCCCCGCATGCTTTTCATTTTAGTCATTCATGTTAAAATTTGCGGGTAGTCATAATCGAGCTCTAAGTAACGATACTGGAGTGACTGATTATTAGTGTCGAAAGACAGACGCCAGAGCAAACATTTGTCCTCTTCTAGTCTAGTCCAATAGGAACAACATTTTCATCTTTCAGTTTTTATTGTTGCTATCGCTGTGCGTCTCGTTTTTTTTATTTGTGTCTTAATTCATGAGTTAGGACTGATTTACATGAAAGCTTGCGTTGCTTGCTATTTGGATGAACAGCCGATTAAAACACGTTTCACACTTACCTTACAATAAAACATGTATTTCAATTGGCTACTCACCCAAATCGCAAGCAACGCAAGCTTTCATGAAAACCAGCCCTTATTCATATAATACAGTAGTATACGGTACTGTGCATATAATAGTTACATCCTGTATATAATATTTACGGTATTTGCAACAAGTAAGACAACAACAACAACAACAACAACAACAACAAAAAAAAAAAAAAAAAAAAAAAAAAGCGGGACGCGCATCGGTAACGAGCGTAAACAACTTAGTTATAACTGAAAATGTGGTCCATATGGGATTGTACTAAAAGTGGATAACTCCTCCGCTTCCTAGCTTCACACATTCATTACATTTTCAATGGCATTACTCAGTTCAGTATCGCTTTCAAATAAAGGTCATTGGCTATATCTAAGCTAAAGTAACTTTTTAGCGTCGATTATTTCAATATCACAGTTTCACTATGAATTATCCTTCCACATTCAAAACTTCTAATATATATTTAGCTTTTGTACAGTTTTCAGAAACAGGACTATAAAAGCAAGGATGAAGGAACGAAAGTGAAGATAAAATTTGAAGAGTTCAGAGACTGGTGCTATACAAACTGGTTTGACACCTTGAGAGGTTTCTTAAAAAAACCTTTTCTCCCCGATATGATTATAAAACGTCTTTTTCGTTCGCAGTTTTTCTTAAAAGCTAGTTAATGAAGCGAAATCACTTAAGTGGTCAGGAGTAACATAAATTTTTAGAAATTGACATTTATGGTAATCAAAGCACTTACGAAAGTGACCTTTATTTGCACGTTACGTTATTGATACAAAGTATCATTACTGCCTCTTTTTTTCCTTTTTTTTAGTTGTTCTCTGCTTATTGACCACGTTAAAAGGAAGATCTCATTAGAAAAAAAAAAGAAAAACACAAGTATGAGGAAGTGTTATGTGGAAATGGACATTTAATGTAAATTATGTTGACAAACAGGTTAATTGCCCTCTCTGCCCTCCACCCTCTCTTTGAAGCACTGCATACTGAAAGGACGCCACGTCGGCCTTCGGTGTGTCAGTACATCGTCCCTTCATTACAATTACTTGTTTTTAAATACTTGTTATGTTCTCTATTATTCTCAAGTCCCTTTTGTGATTAAAATGAGCAAGAGATTTGATATCTTTATACTTCAAACTATGAAGGTTCTATCAGGGACGTATTAAGGGAGGTCTGTGAAATCTGGACCCCCCTCCTTCATGAAATTCAGATTAATATAAAATTAGGGTAATTTTAGGCGTAGTTATGAAAATTATTATCTCAATTGTAAGGCGAAATTCCTCAGATCCAAACCAGAAAAAAATTCCTTTGAAGAAATTTCAGAACTAGAGACGCCCAAGTGACGACGTTCTTGGCGCAGTAACATTCCCAACTGCAAGTAAGTTGTTGTCTTAAGCCAGTTTTTCATGCACGCGCTTGCCACTTGCATTGCTTGCGATTTTCATGAGTAGCCAATAGAAATACTTAATCACGTGTTTCAATTGGCTTCTCAGTCAAATCGCAAGCAAAGCACACGGCTAGCACATGCGTGAAAAGCCGGTCTTACTGGCTTTTTTAGGCGTTAAACGTGATGTGAATTGCATATAATAAAAAAAAATAATTAAACTACATATAGGCCTAACCTTTGACCATAAATTTCGTAACATTGAAAATGAGTATAAAGAAACACAAAAGTCTAACCTGATTTTCTAACATTTGTCCGTGAAATGCATGAAATGTTGAAAGTGCGAGTTAAAGCAAAAGGTAGCAATTATGAAAAGTGAAAAAAGAGAGAAAGTTGTGTTGTAAAAAAAAGAATAAAAAAATGCCGGTGTCCTGGGATCGAACGCGGTACCCGTGGGTAGCAGCGTCACACGCTAGTCGCTATACCAATCGGCCGCCGATTTACCAGCACTTTGGAACTCGTTAGGCTAACTTTGCATGCAAGCGTGCGTTACTTGCGATTTGGATAAGTAGCTAAGGATTCGTTTTGAAGCCCGCGTGCGTTGCTTGCGATTTGGGTGAATAGCCAATTGAAACGCGTGTTACAACACGTAATAAAATTACTTCACGAAACACCACGTGTTTCAATTGACTACTCACCCTAATCGCAAGCGAAGCATCGAAAGCGGGCTTGGAAATGAGCCCTAAATGAAATACTTGTTTAAGTTTGCTTCTATTGGCTACTCATAGAAATCGCAAGAAAAGTGCGCAGCGAGTGGCTGCAAGCAAAGCTAGCCTAACAATCACAGATGGGATTGAAGTGAATGCGGGAAAGTGAGGAATGATATAGTATTATATTGACAGCTAGGCACGTACATAACACAAGAATGGAGAAAAAAAAAACCTTACATAGCGATAACAAGCGTGCAAAAAGAATTGAAAATTTGGTCCATATTGGATTAGACTGGAAATGGACAATTAAGGTTAAATATTTGCTCTGTGTCTATCTTTCGACACTAGCCAATCACTATTGTATCGTTACGTAGAGCTCGTTGGATATGACGATGATGAGTTGGAGCGGGGGGAGGGGGGGTCAATTTAAAGATTTGAAGCGAGCAGAAAATCCAGACAGATAAACAAAGGTGATAAAAATATACTAAAGGAAAAGGCTCATTTTATTTCACTTTTTCGAAATTACGTTTCCTCAATATCACATATCGTTATCCCAAACAAGGAATAGTTTACAGTTAAGGCAGTAAAGAGAACTCGGGCTTATTGGTTTGTCTATAACAAGGGGCTTTCATTTTGTCATATGCGTATACATAAGAAAACTGAAACATGTTTTCTTGAACCGTCGAAAGAAGTCATTTTTTAATTCACTACGCAATCAAGTTATAAGGCAGAGAGAACCCAAGCTTCGGGCAATAAGAAAGAAAGAAAGAAAGAAAACTGTCAGGTAACAAGAGGATAGAAACGTCTCCTGTCGCCATTTTCAGCATTGTTATTGATCATAAAAAGAAGAGCTGTCAAGAGGTTCAGTATCTTCGTCTTATTTTCAGGAACAATGACTTATATTGCCTTGTGTAGGTGTGTTGTGTATACCTATATTGGTCGATAGAAGGTAGTAAATTATTTTACAAGCACTTACAATTTGAAAATATGTTGACAACTACCTGCAGGACGCCATCTTTTGTTGGTAATGATGGCACTGCTTCCGACTACAGGTAAAAGGATATTGTAGTTTCTTTGTGTGGAAAGTACCTGTACATCAGCTCACGGACATATCCAGCAATCAACGTTTCCTTCTGGCCGTCCTCACTTCAATCTTCCGACACGACAAATTAACGAGTCGGTACATCAAAGTAGAAAAAGCTTTTGAGAGCTTTTATGTTGCTGCTATTATTACTCTAACAAGTGAAAACTATTTGTAGAAGTTTGTTCGTCATTGCACCTCCTAGGCCCTGCCATGCTGCTGGAGAATGTACGGTAAAAAATTATAGCCCAATCGTCAAGGTAACATTATGGAGGAAGTCAATCGTAATCTATATAGCTACGTATATAAAAATGAAAGTTTGTATGCCAGTTAATTAATATAAAAGACGCCCACTGATTTACACAATATTTTTTTGCATACATGTGCATTAGGTACTGGGACAGGTCATAATAGAGGTACTACGGACGCCGCAATTATCAGTGTTGCCAACCTATTTTAAAAATGCAATTTTTCAAATAGCTTCTAGGCGTCTCTTTAGTATACGTCGGGCGTTCCATTTGGAACCATCAGTCACCTAGCGTATAATGAAAAAAAAATATATCGAACCTGGCTTTCTTTTTAACCTGTCGCTCACTCGACATATTGTCCGTGATTTTTGTAGCAAAACATCAATGTTGATATGGAAATAAGTCACTAATGATGTACCATATTCCGATTCATGAACCTGTGACTTATTTCGTTCGGAAAAATCACGACCGACGTACGCTAAAGTAATATACCAGCTTCTCATCTGTTGGACGTATCGACACGAAACTTGACATAAACATTATTCGACAAAATAGAAAGAAAAAAAAGAAGAAGAAAAGTACTGTGAGTGTTCTTTGTTTTAAATGAAAGCAAATTCAGGTGTTTCTTTCAAGAAATATTTTTTTATTGTAAGTATATTATATTTTTGCATCTTGTCTATATATTTATACTGTAAAAACACTCAGTTTGTTTCACTTAGCGACAAGAAATTATAGCATTAAACAAGTATTTAACGTGGCTCGTTTGTTGGCGCAGGTCCATTTTTGGCTTCCAAGTTGATTTAGCTATTATTGTTATTATTATTATTATCATTATGTAAATTTGAAGTATCAGTTTGAGGATGTTTAATATAATATGAAGAAACTTATATGTTTACTAATTTTGATATTTTTCCTTAGTCTTACCTGGATAGCTGTAACCAACGGTACGCCACAACGTGTCAACTGTACTTTAAAAGATACACACGATGATGATCTTTCCTGTTTCCTGTTATAATAGCTCTTTTTTGTTTCATATTTCTGTAGAAACGAGACATTTTTCTTAAAATGGAAGGGAAATGTATTATCATTTGTGTTGTGATACATGTAGCCTAGGAGAACAGCTATTCTGCAATATATAAATTAAGATGCGACTACAGACATGTAACGTACCATGGTCTAGCAGTTTTTAATGGTTTTCATTTTCTTGAGAAAATAAATTTTCACAGAGAAATAAAAATAATGAATTTTAAGGAGAGTGTTTACCTCTGTGTCAACAACTTGGGAGGCAGTTAAAACAGCCAAAGAGAAATATACGACCCTATTACATAAATATACATGTCTTGGCGATTAAGCGAAAGACGATTGCCAAGATTTCTTCACGTTGTTCAAAAGATATTTTTATCTACGAAGCAGCAAGAAAAATTGAATGAATTTGAACAAATTCATAAATTAAGAATATTTTAATTAAGATCAAGTAGCAACACAACAAGAATTAAAATCGGTAATCAAATGCTAATTGCGAGTATTTAGGATAAGGTCTTTCTAACCTTTCCTGTTATCGGGCCATTAATTTGGTCAAGAAAGTAAAATTAGGTTTGTTTATTTTATCGACCCATTACTAAATCGAGAAAGTTAGGTTAGGTAAAGTGAGGTTAGTTTATTTTATGGCAAAATGAGTTATCAATTGTCAAATAACATTTTAAGAGTACGGGTTTAGTGTGTTAAATCTAATTTTGTCTGCTCTAACCAATATTATTCGATTGTCTCCAGGGCAAAGTATGTTGAGTTGAGTTATGATCTTGTGAGAATCGAATTGCATTACTCAAAGATTGAATTTGACTTTTCGCCACTTTGAGACTTAACACGCTTTACGCTGCAAACATGCCGTTATGAATTCCTAACCTAATCTTAGGTTAGATAGAGTTACGTTAGTTTACTTTATGTATGCCATTAGGCCTAATAAATTTCTAACTTAACCTTAGGTTAGGTTAAAAACATTGTATTTTGGGCCATTTTAGTAACTAGAGATTTCGGTTCGTCACGGTGCCATTAGCAGTTAAGTTTTAAAATCCACAAACATCCATAATCCTGCCGGGATTCGAACCCAGAACCTTGGAGACGCTGGCCTGACGCGTCAGACTGCATGACTACCGCGGTTGGCTCTTCGGTTAGATAAAGTTGGATTAGTTTATAAATACCGTTAGTAAATACCTAACCTAACCCTCTCGATGAAAATTGTGGCGGAAAATTACAGAAAAGATGCGATCTTTCAGTTTCGACAAACTGGTTGAGGATTTATAACAAAGGAAAGAACATCTTTTTCAGATTCTGCATTCACGAAAGCTGTTGACCGATCACAAATTCCTCATTAACTATTCACCGTTTACGTAATATAAAGAAGAAGAAGAAGAAAGTATATAATAGGAACAGAGGGAGAGGCATTACTAATCAAGGGGAATAGTTTCTTTACTGTTTAGCAGAGCAACTCGAGGTTGTTAATCGCACTATTGCATATCGCTTTAGAAATACGCTATAAACACTTCATTGCAGTCGACGAATGTTTTAGTGTTGAAATATAACACTATCTTCAGAACTGTTTGCAATTAGTAACGAATGTTATTGCACTTTACGTATCAAATGAAGAATTGAATGAAAAAAAAAAAGGCAGTAAAAATTTAGTATAAGAAGCAAAATTTAAATGGAGAATATAAAGAACTCCAGAGCACAAATGAACTACTCGTTTCTGCTTAATGATTCGCATATTTTCTTTACGATATGAGGTGAGTAATAAGGACTATGAGAACGTAGTTACGTCTTACCATAATCTGATCGCTGCCTGTGTAAGAAACAAGCTTGCATTACAAGAATTCGAGTTCAAGAAATATCAAGACTTATGTGGAAAATAGCAATGGATCTTTACATATTATATTCATAGCTAAGCTAAGCTAAGCTTATAAATTCTAATTTGCTGTCACTAAGATGGTTAATTCATGAAGGTGAGTGTAAAGCAACCACCTCTGAAGCTAGATGGCAGCATTACTTCAAAGAAGAAAGTTCATAATCATTTCAAGAGTTTTAATCCGTGCCGATTTTTTCATTTTCTTTTTTGTTTATTGTTGAAATCACTCGATTGTTGTAATGAATATCCAAGTCTATAACAATGAAACTCCTCCAACAATGAACAAAAAGGAAAATAAAAAATCGGCACGGATTTAAACCCTTGAAATGATTATGAACTTTCTTCTTTGAAAGTGTGAACTCTCTAGGCTTGAATTTGTAGAAATAGCATTGCAATTTCGTACAACATATGTATGCATTAGAATCAGAGGCATACGGAGGCAGTGCCGCTTCAGAGATCGCCGCTTTATACTAAATATAAAAAGTTCGACATCACGTGTTGTGAAAACGATAATAAATCATGAAAGTTATACAATACGACGTTTCATTGCACACTATTTTTCTTTGGAAGGGAGAATTTTATTTTATCAATGCTATAATGTTTTCTCTACGCATGAACAATGCAGATTTCCACAGTGCTAATCGTTGAGGTTGTTTATATGCCAACAAAGTTATATCCTTCGCTTCTGACTCAATTATATCGCTGCCTTCTCGAAACTACCTGACTCTGTCCAACTTGATCGTGTGGTTTTCGCCAAGAACATGGGTAGGTTCGATCTAGCGGCCGAACATCTTGACTGAGAGGTTTTTCTCTCCCCTCAGCCAAACCAGGCAAATGCGGGAATGGTACCTTCAACTTAGGCCTTGGTCGATTCCTTTTCAAACATTAAACTGTAGTTTTTGTCCCTACTCTTCTGTAATATAAAATTGCCGACTTTGCCTCAAATCGAAATTCTTTTCGGACATTGGTTTTGATTTAAGACTTTGTCTTTATAAAGATGTTTTGATTTAAATATTCGCTTTTCTTTTCTTATTTTGAAAGAAAAACGCTAGAACAGTTTTTTTTTCAACAAAGAATCAAGAATGTTGGTTTGAATTAAAAATAACTTAAACCCAGAGCTTCTGCCGGGACCTCCAGTTTGGAGAGTTTAAAGCCAAAATTGGGGTGGGTGAAGGGTTAAAATAAAGTTTTGTCGTGTTTCTATATGGATTTTTAAACCGTAGACATAATAATTTTAAAGTTGAGGAGGTCTTCGAGAATTTGGTGGGTGATACCGCGCCTATTGGGGGAAGATGGGTTGACAGAATCCCGGTTGAAAACTGAGTTTAAAAAAAACGAATTAATCTTCGGTAAAAGAAAAAGAAACAATCGTATACATGATGATCTACAACCAGAACAACTGATTTTTTATTTCCCTCAACTCAGTTTGATAACACAGAAGCAGACGTGCAGGCCTTGGTGAACTGCAGATCTGACTCATTACTCCAGCGTCCAAAAAAGGTTTCGGCCCCGAATCCCTGCTGGGGAGTACACGTGGGACGAAGTTATAGTTACTACAATGTCTCAAAAACAAATAAAGTTTACCAAAGAATAGAACGCTCTCTATAGTTTTCATCTTGTAATGTGTATGATCAGTGCCTGCGGAAACTTTGGAATGCTCGAGATGGATTTGGATTTTGGAATGCTCGAGATGGTATCGCGGTATTGATAATTTAAAATTCATACCAATTTTCGTTACGCTTTAACGAATCAGTTAGCAACTTTAAGCGCTTTAAAACACATTACGATCGTTAACTAACGTTACGTTAAATTCTTAACGGAGGTTCGTAAAACCCACAAATTGTCTGTTAACAGCATTTGTCTATTGCTATTTCCCATTTTTTTTAAATACACATTTTTAAACAGAACCGATACCGATTATATTTACGGTACAATTTAAATATGTTTACTATTTAGCGAAGATTTCCGCTGAAAGTCCTTAAGGACAAAAATTCGCATCTAATAGTTTCATCTCCCCGCCCCCAATTAAAAAACAAAGCAAATTTTTACTTCCCGCTGAATCTGCAGCAAAAGAAAATAGTCTACGAGGCTGTTCTTCTCTTGACGGACAAATATTGAGCGTGTGTCCAATACAAATTGATTTTTAATTTATTTATAGCTTTTAGAGATAAGCTTAAGTCCGGATGGAGTAGAGAAAAGAATACGGAAAGGAGTCAGCCAGTACCTAAATTAAACAAGGTACCATCCTACTGTGACTGAGGAAAAAACACTGTGTCAGGAAAGTCGGAATATAACCCACGGTTGAATATATTATGATAACCAAACTTGTTCATGGTACGGTAATATGTCGTAAGCCGTGGGACATCATCAGGAGAATAATTTTACAGGAGAATCATTTTTCTCTAAATAGCAATGTATACGATAAATCAACAAAAGATTTTTAAAGGAGATATAATCCTTTGCCAATTAACACCATT
Organism: Lepisma saccharinum; assembly: GCA_022664845.1. Taxonomy (NCBI): domain Eukaryota; kingdom Metazoa; phylum Arthropoda; class Insecta; order Zygentoma; family Lepismatidae; genus Lepisma; species Lepisma saccharinum. Next base: position 252 of record JAGDQP010039837.1, on the reverse strand, counting down.
TGGATATAAGGAACTAGAATTTTTTGCTTACTGTGAGTCGTGTACGAACGGCAAATTTCCAGTATCATTTTTTAAAGTCAATCGAGCACTCTTAAAAAATATATTTAAAGACTAATAGGATATATTACTTATTATAAAACTGTGTTTATAATAATATAACAAACATTTAAATAACTATTATAATTCTCGAATATATATAATAAATAATAATAAATCACAGCCATATTCAATCCACTAGTGGATGAGGCCTCT
>JAGDQP010039836.1:0-10160 GCA_022664845.1 Lepisma saccharinum | reverse complement strand
ATTGTACTTCAGGCTTTGTAAGTTTTTACGTTAGTAAGAATCTATTTTTACCATGTCGGAAGGTATTAAAATACTAGAAAAATCGTTTAAGGTCTAACGTTTTTATCATAATTAGACTATCGAGTTTTATTTATAGTACAGTGACTTCCTTGGCCTTTATGTTATCCTGTTTATATGTAGACAAATGGGCGACGTTCCTGTGAAACTAGTAGCAGCTCAAATTATTCGAAGTGAATATTCTGATCAGTATATTATGTGTTTCACTTTCAAGCTACTAAAAAAAGAAAAAATATATATATCTAAAATTATAATGCTTAGTCCGAAAGTGGAAACGTTCTATGTTCTGCATTTCATCACTTTTTCTCTTCCAAATGTCAACCATATTTAATGACTTACTTGAATTGTAGAATCCTGATTTTGTTACGTGAGTTAAAATTAAATAGGAAATAAAATTACTTGCAATATCAAGTACAGTAAGTGGTTTAAGATTCATAAAAGGCATTTGAAATTTTAAATTATAATGTATAATCCGAAAGTTTAACTATCTAACGTGTGCTGGATATTAATACGTCTTTCTCTTCCAAATGTTCTCCATTTTAATAATTTACACTTATCGTAGAATTTTAGGTTTGAAACGTGAAAACTGAACAAACAAACCAAATAAAATAACTTGCAATACAAAATACACTAACTACCCTTAAGATAATAAGACATTTTAAAATGGTAACGATTCCAGTTCAGAAATGTTAACGCATGATCCAAAAGCGTAAAACATCTTCATTTGCCAGGAAAAAGTCACTAACTGCCAAATCAATAACGGCGAAATTGGTATTTCCAGCATAATTCAAGAACGCCTGGAGCAATTTCAACAGAACTTGGCACACCTATTTCTTCTAGACGACCCTGTGGGGTAAGCAGACCCCCGTAGAACCCACAGAAACAGGGGAAAGGTGAAGGATATGAATACAGGGGGAAGCTGCAATACAGTGCACCCCTGATATTTTTGGAACGTCCGAGGTTTTCGAATTCTCACTATTGGGTGCTATAGGAGGGGAAGTGGCTAACAATTATCAGTGTTGTAAACAAACGTTTTGTTATATTTCAAATTGCACTACTTCGGTTATTTTACCTATGGATTATACATGTACAGTCAACGACAAAAGTTCTTTCCCTTTGGTAAAGTTTCTTCTGCGAATAACTTTGGAACAGATTTATAGATTTGAGTACAGTTTTCACCAAATTAAAGAGGACGTAATTTTCTGTAAATTAAAAAACTCAAATGACTCCATTCCTTCTAAACTTATATGCAAAAGAAAGTTTGTCGAAGAGAAATAACTTTTGTCGCTGACTGTACAACGAAAGAAAACGTCTTGCCGTCAGTTGGCAACACTGAGAGACCATCATACGTTGTTTGTTTTCCTGTGCATGTGTAACCCGTATCAGAAATAACCTGATATAATGCCATTTGAAAAAAATATCAACTTTATGTTGAGTTGGCAACACTACTAATTCTGTTAGCCCCCTCCTATAGCACCCAAAGTGGTCCCTCCTACAATTATCTTCTTGAATAAACATCATTCAAAAATCTCTTGCCGTTCCAAAAATTCAAGGAGGTGGACGGTATTGTAACTTCACCTGTAAGACTCCCCTTCCCCCTCTTCCGGTGTGCGCTACGGTGGTCTTACTCTACAGGGTTTTTCTCCAGTTTCCAAGCAATAGGTGTACCAAGTTTTGTTGAAATTGCTCAAGACGTTCTCGAGTTATGTTGGAATTGTATAATAATCTCTGGCTAAAACATAGCAATTTCGCCTTTATTGATTTCGCAGTTACTGACTTTTTTTCTGACGAACGACGACATGTACATATTCATAAGTTTGTCTTCCAGTTTTAATGAATTACATTTTAAGTAACTTTTAGGTTTGGAAGGTTAAAAATAAAACACACAAAAGCAACTTTCTGGCAATACAAAATGCAATAACTACATTTACGAAAATTGATAATTTAATATAATAACACATTCGAATCGGAAGCAAATCCAAAACTGTAAAAAAAACTTACTATATGTTAATTATCTAAAAGTTTCTCCTGCAAGGGTCTTCCATTTTTAATTATTTACGTTTAATGTAGAATTTTAGGCTTGAAACGTGGAAAATAAACAAACAAACGTTGAAAATAAACTTCCTTCTATTTGCTCTCTCCTTATTCCCGCTCGGTAAAACCCTACCAATCTCCAACCAGATTTGACAGCTTGGACAATTCCCGTATTATTAACACAATTGTTCAATTCCTTAAGAATTATAAGCTACAACGAACTAAGTAAAAATCATAGGAATATATGTTAATAACGACATGGGGAACAGTCATTATTTTGGATTGACAGTAACTATCTTCCGCCCCTTTCGATTACATTGTCTGTTAAATATATAAAATTTAAAAAAACACGCCCAAGCCGATATTTAAACTCATAATCTTGGATATGCTGGACATTACTATAAGATTACAGGAATATATAGCATGAGTTCTGAAAGCATACAGATGTGTGTAGACAATTATGTTTCCTCTACAATTGTTGAACTTGACAGAAAGCATTAAGCGATATATATCACAAGATCATCCTTCGGCTTTAATGGCAGGTTAAGAGAAACATAAACTTTAGCACACTACTTACTTTCGATTTACACAAAAATTAACGTACTTAAATTATATCTCCTACGTAAATTCTTAGGACAATTTTAAGCTACATGCATTAGACGGTGAGATCTGTTTATTTTGCAATCAAAATAATGTTAGCATTTATGTATTTTCATGTTGTTTTTTTTTTTTAATTTACAAGATCTATTAAAATTAACTACACAGCTTGTACACTCAAATGGTCTTTCGCCTGTGTGGATTTTCAAATCACCGGATCGCGTAAATTTAGCCCCACAGCATTTACAGTCAATGGTCTTTTACCTGTGTAGATCCTTCACGCCACTGGATCCTTATATATTTAGCTCCACACAGCTTTTACACTCAAATGGTGTTTCGTCTGTGTGTATTCTCATGTGTATTTCTAAATTACCAGATTGGGTAAATTTAACTTAACAGCTTTTCACTGAAATCGTCTTTTGCCTATGTGGATTCTAATGTGATTTTTCAAGCAATCGGATCTGCTAAATTTAGCTCCGCAGCTTTTGCACTGAAATGGTCTTTCGCCTGTGTGGATTCTCATGTGTTGTTTCAAGATATAGTGTCTCTTAAATTTAGATCCACAGCTTTTGCACTCAAACGGTCGTTCGTCTGTGTGGATTCTCATGTGTCGTTTCAAGTTACCGCATTGGTTAAATTTAGCTCCACAGCAATTGCATTCAAACGGTCTTTCGCCTGTGTGGATTCTCATGTGACACTTCAAGTCACTGGATCTCTTAAATTTTGCTCCACAGCTTTTACACTCAAACGGTCTTTCGAACGAGTGGATTAACATGTGATGCGCCAATATACTGGGACTATTGAATTTAGCTCCACTGTTTTTACACTCAAATGGTCTATCGCCTGTGTGAATTCTCATGTGTTGCTTCAAGCTAATGTATTGAGTAAATTTAGCTGCACAGCTTTTGCATTGAAACGGGCTTTCGCCTGTGTGAATTCTCATGTGCACTTTCAAGTTATAGGATTCCTTAAACTTAGTTCCACATGTTATACAATAGAAAGAACTTTTGCTTGGGCGTATTCTGATTTGCCGCGTCACACTACCGCATTTTCCGCACTCATCTGAGTATGTTCTAGAGACAACTGTTTCTTCAACACGGGATGGTTTACCAATGGCTTTAGATGCTTTACTATTATCTAAAGATGCTTTCAAAGGAGACAAATTTAATATCTTGTCGGCGTTTTGTTGCTTTATGTTAATACTCATAATACCATCAATATTTTTGTAAATACAGGAAATATTTGTTGGTCTTTTTCCTATATCCGACGAAAGCAAATCTGGGAAGTGCGAAGAGGCATTTGGTATTAAGTTGGAAGATAGCTGATGTAAATGTTTGTCTTCTTTACATCTGGATCTACTGTCAGTATATTTTCCGCTACAACTCTGAAACAGTTATTTAGGAAATATCAAATTAAATCACAGCTGTACGCATTGCAGTGAAGTTAAAATCTAGCTTGAGATCGTCCTTTTAAGATGAATTGTTAGAGACAAATCTTTCCAAGGATAAATTCGACAAATGAGATTCTCAAGAGAAAGCACATGATAACTAAAACGCTTATTCAGGAAGGCTTTAAAATATATCCAATGAATTACACAAGAATAACTGTATAGAACAATGTAATGATTGAACCTGTAAAAGGTAACAGTGCATGTAGATTTGTTCTCTATCTAATGACAAAACCGTTACTTTATAGTTTTGAAATAAGCATTTTCCACACTTGTTCGAAATGTTAGGACAGAAAGGGGAATAGGAAACGAGATCTTAATTCACGTAAAATTAAATAATAGATTTTGGGTATTAACAGATGAAATTTTGACCTGTCAGTTAGGCAGTTCTATTTTTGTTCTCATACATAAACTAGTGACTAGAGCTAAAGCGTAGTGAAAATACTTTGTATGGGATTTATGTTTCGGTGGAGGTTTTACGTAGTATCGGCAATGCATAGTTTGAGGTAATATATCTGATTTAGAGGTAAACATCACAGTGAAATTTAGCAACTAGTTATTTAACAATGTAAAAAAAAACACTTTTTGTATTTTTTTTATTATATGTTGGTTTGCAGTATATTACCATGGATACAAATACGTAATCAGCCTATTTCATTTCCTAACCTGCAAAAGCTAACGGCACATAAAAATGTACGTTAAAATGGCACATAGAAAGCTTTAACATTGCGTATATGTTTTTACGTAGAGGTCCTCAACAACGCTAATACCCAAAATACTCCAAAGAAAAATAAAGTTGGCTACAATAATGCATGCCCCATATCATTCCTTGTGATGACATGTTATCAACGGTTGTTCCCACCCTACATAAAAATCGTAACCACGAACCTGTCATTTCGTTGGAAACACTCGTCCTCGCATGGAAAGAGAACGTTCATCTGATTCTATCTCTATTTTGTTGACCTTATATCACAGCTGAATTAAGTAACAAACATATTTGAAATATTAGTTTCCAACGATAAAATAAAATTTATAATATTATCATCACCATTTTAATTTTTAAGAACATATAAAAAATGCATTTGAACGTATAATCCTTCTGAAAAGGTCGATATATTGTTCAAAATTATTTATATCGTTTTTAATATAATGCTTATGGACGGGGGGCGCAAATAATTACATAGAATAACGAAACCGAAAATAAGATAATTTATGGCTTAAGACACCAATAACATACGTTGGTTATTATATTAATTAGCTTTCCAATGCTAAGCATGGGATTCTGTAATGTTAAGGAAATAGGCTTTCAAATCTGATCGCGTTCACGGTGGCTTTAAACGACCTTTAAAAGATCTGTGTAGTAGAAACAAATATAAATAAAAATGTAAAACGGGAAGATAAAAGACGAAAGGAAGTGGTCGAAAGGAAATGCACACCATCGACCCAATGATATTTTTAATTAATTCCTAATAAATTTTATTGTTAATATTCAACACGAAAACTGTATTTTTTTTTGTGAATGCATAAGTTCAAATACTCATTAACCATTCTAACGAATTTATCTTGGCTTCATGTATCAGCTAGCGTACCATGAAAATAAAGTAAAATCTACCGAATATTTAATTTTTTGAATGCGCTGATCGGTTGGAAACTTTGAAAAATATAAAAGGTGCGCTAGGTGCAAAATCTGCAACTACTCACCTGAGAAGGATATTTCTGTTCTTCCGAAAACTTTAGAGAATTAGTTAATACGCTCTGGCATTTCTTTTTTTCCTTTACATGTTGATGGCTCCGTGAGGACCCTCCCTTCTTTTCAATTTCATTAGAGTTGCCAAAAAAGTTTTGTAGCTGTTTAACAATTCCAATCGATAATTCAATTTCGCCATATTGTAATTCCTGTAAAGTTTTATTCTTATTAGTCTCTGGATTAAATGTACTTAAACTGAATAGCAGTAATCTATTATAAATAAATCTAGTTGTAATGAAAAAATGTCTAAAATGTGAACTACAGAAACATTTAAGTTTTTTTTTTTTTTAATATTATGATCGATCAAGACAAACTTGATATCGCTTTAAACCTGAATATTAAGCTGTAAGGAAAGTTCAATCTTAAATAAACGTATCTCTGCCAAGTAGTTAACTTAAGAATTCTACTCATCCTAATTTCTTATAATTAAATGAATTTCAATATTCATTTATACCCTTGATTTTCGTTTAAAAGTTTCGTCTCACCTTGAATATTATGGTTATTAGTTATTCGAAATTATTTACTAAAGACGTAATTCGTTTAACGGGTTAAAGTTTAATTCATAACAGAGACAGATACTGATTATGTTTCGCAGACGGGAACCATCCACTACCGAAATTGTATTGACAAAGTGAAATTGAAGGGAAATTCACAACCGAACACATTGTACTATATTTTATTTAGTACGAAATATTATACCTTTTAAATTCCATTTAGAAACAAACCGTGCATTAGACGAAACGTATGCTTAACCAGTAACATGTGTGAGTTTGATAAAGATTTTATAATCATTTTTGTAATTCTTTACAAGTGCTCCTCCTGGCAAAAAGCACTCGGAACTCCTCAAAATGCCATGTTTTGCTTGCTACAGCCATAAAAGATACTAAAACGCGAGCAAAATGAAAAAAAGTTCGTAAAGTCGAACTTGTGCCGTTTTAATAATATAACAAGTTCTACTATACGAACTTTTTTTAAATTATTTTTGTACGCATTTTAGTGTCTTTCAAGGTTGTAGGAAGAAAAACATAGCATTTTGAGAGGTTTCTGGTGCTATATTACACATCTTCAAAACAGACAATACCAACGTAAACGTAAAAAATAAACTTACCTTAAGGAAGCGGAGAATAGTCTTTCCCAATCTGAACCAAGAACTGATGAAAGGGGTCTAGGCCAAATCGTCGAAAGGCATAACGTCGAAAAACAAAAACGGTCATAACGCCGAAAGAATTGGACAAATCGTCGAAAGAAACGGTCAAAGCTTCGAAAGATTTGGCCAAAACATCGAAACGCTAAACGGACAAAGCGTCGAAAGGCATATCGTCGAAAATCAAAAACGGTCATAACGTCGAAAGAATTGGACAAATCGTCGAAAAAACGGTCAAAGCTTCGAAAGATATGATCAAAACGTCGAAACGCTAAACGGTCAAAGCGTCGAAAGGCATATCGTCGAAAATCAAAAACGGTCATAGCGTCGAAAGAATTGGACAAATCTTCTAAGAAACGGTCAAATCGTCGAAAATTACAAACGGTCATTGCGTCGAAAGGCATATCGTCGAAACTAAAAATCAGTCATAACGTCGAATTAATTGGACAAATCATGGAAGGAAACGGTCAAAGCGTCGAAAAGTGGAAACGGTCATTGCGTCGAAAGGCATATCGTCGAAACGCAAAATTGGTCATAACGTCGAAAAAACTGGACAAATTGGAAGGAAGCGGTCAAAGCGTCGAAAAGCAAAAACGGTCAAAGCTTCGAAAGGCATATCGTCGAAAACGGAAAACGGTCATAACGTCGAAAGAATCCGGGAAATCATCGAAGGAAACGGTCAAAGCGTCGAAATGCAGATGTTGTCAGTTTGCGAGAGAGGGAAAAAATTCACCAGAGAAAGGGAAAAAATACACACCGAGTAACCGGGCCTAAAAGTGTAACGCATATTAATATATCGCTTTAAATGTTATAATGTTACGATAATCGGCTATGTAAAACAGTTGATAGCAATTTTATTTCCTGAAATTGGAGAGATATAAGGAGCATTTGTGTTTTGGAATACAAATATGATTAATGATTGGTAAACTTTATAGATTCTTATTTTTCGTCCATGAGGTCATGATGCTGAATTTATTACTGAAAGTTTCTTTGAAAGGAAATATAGATTACATTGTACCCTTTAGAGATAACATGCTTCCTATTTCTTACATGATATAAATAGGTCTAATAATAATTTTGCTTGGTGAAGGGTCTAGCAACTTTTAGGGTAAATATTAACCAATATCTGAAGAAGCTCATATCTCAAGACAATGAAGTCTATTACATATTCCTACAAATGAATTCAGTAAATATGAAAGAATAGTCTATTTTCTCCTTAATCCTTAATGTTTGTCACAAACTTCATATATGAAGATTATATTCTGTGTTGAGCCCTAACTGTCTCATTTATTAATAGGACCCTTCTAAAATTCAGTCTGCTAGTATAGTGGAAAGTCAACTATTAGCAGCGGGATACTGATTATTCCCCGAAATAGTGACAGAAGGCTTTTCTGTATTAAGATACACACCTGGCCTTAAACGTATTCGTGGGAAATTGAGAAGTGAGGGTTCAAATAAGGACGCCAAACTTTATGCGCCACTCTCGGTTAAATACAGAGATCCCTAGCATTTTGGAATTGGGATATGAACCAAGGATGCCAGACCACAAGCATGGCCTTTCCAGCTTTCTTTCACATTTTTGTACTATGTTTCGTTCTAATCGGTTCATAATTACAGAAATTGTGAATATTTGAAAAACTCGATCGGTCGCCATTTTTATTTTTTTGATGGATCTAAGATTTTGATGGACCACTTAACTAAGATATTGTAGCTCATTTTGGGTTAAATTTGGTTCCGATCGGTTAATAATTGTGGAAATCACGAATTTTGAAAACGTTCTGATCTTCACAATTCACACTTAACTATAATATATTATAAACATTTTCCCATATCCCCTCGGGGGCTGCACCCTCATAGCGGTGGTTTGATCGATTTATTGAAACGTTTTCGTGATGGTACACCTTCATACCAAATTTCGTTTCTCTGGCTTCAGTGGTTTGGAAATTGGTATTTGGGCGGCTATGTTGAATTAAAGAAAGCGATTTTTTTTTCTTACATTGCCGTTACCTACGTGTGATGGTACACCTTCATAACAAATTTCGCTTCTATAGCTCGAATGGTGTGGAAAAAGGTTTTTCTGCGGCCATTTTGATCTAAGTTAACAACTTTCTCCAAAAATGTAAATTATTCCTTAACTACTCTTGTTTATACACCTTTATGAAAAATTTCGTATCTCTAGTTCAAACGGTCTGGAAAATGGATTATGAAGTCAGCCATTTTGGATTCAAAATGATGTCTTTGCAGATATTTTGTAATCTACTAGTGATGATATCCCGTCATACTTCGAAATTTCATATTTCAATTTTTAACATCTTTTTTGTTACAGAACCTCAAAATCGCTGATTTCGCAATAAACTCTTGTTCCTGTATAGCATGCTGACGTTTTGTGACACGCGGAACTCGGCTGCATGCACTGCCGTACGTGTTGATACTCCCCTCGATTTGCTCGCGTCGCTGCGCCAAGAATCCCACGGCAGGCCGCGCATCGAACTTCAGGAGTTTGGAGGAACTGCGTCTTTTTATCACAACCAGAATCTGCAGTGCACTGCGCCACATGATGCAGATATTCCCTAATACTCCAGAGCGCTGCGTCCGAATGGGGAAACTTCCACATTCTGCCTGTATAACATGCTCCTAGCAGTGCTAACGTTTGTGACGAGTAAAACTTGGTGGGACACGCAGGAGTATTGGAAGTTGGCGCGAGGAACTAGGCTCATCCATATTCCATTTCACCACTTTTTAAGGTTGAAGGAGTTGACTGGACATTTTGCACCCCTGGTGCTTTTGCTCGTATTTCGCAGCTTTTTACACTTGTGTAATTTATATGCTCGTTTCGCCTCATTGGGGCGCTGCCCCCAGAATTCCAAGATGGCCTCGCTAGGGCGCACCCCTTTATCGCAATCAGGCTCCCGCTGGGAACTGCACCCTAGTAGGGGAGACGAGTCGAATTTATTCTAACCTACTCGTAATGGTACACCTTCATACCAAATTTCGTTTCTCTAGTTTCAGTCGTTATAAAGTGGGGCTTAGGCGGGCATTTTGGATAAAAGATAGACACATTTTTAACGTTTTCTTATATTTTCGTGGCATACTCGTGATGATACACTGTCATACCAAATTTCATTTCTCTATCT
>JAGDQP010039835.1:0-17544 GCA_022664845.1 Lepisma saccharinum | reverse complement strand
ATTCCCGGCTCTGCTACGGATTTTTTCCAAAGCAAGAGGGTCTGGAACGCTGCCCACCGGGCATCGTGATGAAAATGGGAAATTGCTGTGAATGAAAGATCACAGTTGAGAGCTTGGCCTCTCCTCTCCCAACACATCTGGTCAGCAGGGGAGCATTAGACCAACTGCTTCATCGGGGAGAGGCCTCATACCCTAGTCGATTGAATATGACTGTGAATTATATATACGGCTAAGTGAATACGGCTAAGTGTATAAATATTAGAGTAACATTTCGATGCTTTTCATTGCTAAAACTGCGAACGTTAAAATGCTCAGAGACAGACAAAACTGTGAAGATGAACCAAATATTGCTGGAAGCAAGAAAATAGTACTATATTTTCTGTACTCCGCGATCCAGATAGGCATACAAACCCTGACATACAATAGGGGACACCCCTTAACCCGACGCAAGTATGCATGCCAGCTACTATTTCCTCCGAGTAAACAACGGAATCTACTACAAAAGCTACGTAAACGGTTGACGGATATTAACATGTGTATCAGGGTGTGGTCGCGATTGGTGAGTTATGCCTACCTAGGTCCTGGAATATGGGAAATATAGTACTAATAGTTTCAGCAATATTTGGTTCATCTTCACAGTTGTATCTGTCTGCGAACATTTTAACGTTGATTTTCCATAAGAAAAATATAACCTTAGCATTTTTCGCTTCGAAAAACGAAGAAACGTTTTCCGAATATTTATACACTTAAACCTTATTCAACCTTAATATACTTTCTTCATGCACTTCCAAATTTCGCTGAAAAATATAGATTGTCTCTACTCTAAAATTCGAAACAAGAAGGTGATGGGAGTTACGGAACGCGCTGCTAATATGGTAGTCTTTATTCACAGAACTTAACTGCGTTTATGTTAGTCAATTTTAATCATAAATCGAAAAGTTTTGTTCACATCCTTTCGTAAAAGACGAATCTCATTTCAGATAATTTTGTTTTTGTCTCGGGTTCTTATTCTTGTCAGAAAAACGCAATTCATGACGATGATGATGGACAACTTACTGCTTAAACACTTACTTATAAATAGAAATTAATTTTATGATTTTGTCTAATTTTCTATGTTCCCTTCAAATAAATGAAATTCTCTACTAAGAATTGAACAAGCAATGTAACGAAAATGGCGAAGAAGATCAGAGGAGTGTTTCTTTCGAAGAAATATGTCCCAAGTTTTTTTTAAAATCTCTTCTGGAAGGTGGGGGGAGGATATGCAGATGAGATTCCATGTGTTATTACTAGTCATTTATAACGTTTCGGATGTTTCTTTTTCCTTCTCCTTCGGAACAAAATTTGAGGTCACTTCCTGATACAAACACTGTGCAAGAGTAACCTAAAGTGCGACAGTGTCCTTGCAGGTAAAAGTTTCACAATGTTTTATTGATCATTTCTAAGTGTTGTCAAACAACTATTCACTACACTGGAACACATTATTATAGTACTAAAGTTAAAGTGTGGTAAAAATAACTTTGACCAAGAAAACAGTGAAAAAGGAAACTAAGTTGAAGAAAATTAGTAAATAGAATGGAAACTAGCACACTTTTCCTATTATTCAGTGAAACAATCAGCAAATATTGAATAAAGAGAAGAAGAAGTAACAGCTAAACTCTAACACACCCGGATTAAGGTGCAAACGCAAAAAGCGGCCATTTGGAGCGCGGAGCTTAGGGGTGTGCCGCGCAAGTTCTGAACTTTGTATATGAACAAGATTTTAATATGAAATTTTGTTGTTTTCAAAAATTATTAACAGCTATATTTTTTCCCCCAATGTTTGTTCAATTTACATTAAAACCTGAATATGGTGATTATTATTTTCTCCATCCTGTTTCGCTTTCAGTATCAAGTGAGGCATGGCGCCCGATGCTTCTATTCACACCAACACACTGGGTTCTCTCTTTTGATAATAAAGAATGTTACTCCTCATATTTGTCTTTTGTAGTTATATTGTACTGTTGTCCTTAGATTTTTTTTTCTAATAATGTTGTGTATTGTATGTGGTTTACCAGTATTTCCGATTGTTATTTTGTTCTAAGGGAATTTATGTGCTTATGCATGTGGCTACGAACCCAGATGTACGTATCGATTTTTTTTTGTTGGTAAAAATCTGAACTTTCTATTTTTGCCACGCACCAGCCTCTTTTTTCTGCTTCCGGTTTCTCGGTTTGTCTGGTAGCATTGAGAATTACTGAGATTACCGAGAAACGGGAACAGTTCACAAATCAGTGGTACTTTTCTAAACGTAAAAGGAATCAAACAGACAAGAGAGAAAATGGAGAAATAGAGAATATAACAGCAACCAATCAAACTGCACACCAAAGAACCCGGTCAGAAATTGGTTGGATTACGATGTTTCCATAAAGATTATAATAGGTTACTTACCAAACATACCAGATGGAAATACCGATAAACTGCTAAAAGTACACAACATTATAAGAAGGAAAACAAATTTGGCGGACGCTGGTACACATTATATAATTATGAAAGAGAAACTTCTTCGTTCTAAAAGAGAGAATCAAGTGTGCTGGTGTGAAAGGAAGAGCTGGGCCCTAAATCGCATATTATATTAAAATAAAGGAATTGATGCTTTTGAACGAAACACTGCAACAGGAATTGTCAAAAAGCTTACCAATTTCAATGAATTTGACCATGTGTTTTGTTTTTTGGTACTAAATTTTGTGCCAAATGAACCTTAATAGTTAGCTACTGAAGAAAAGATCTACAAGCCTACAGAGTCCTATGAACCTTTTACAAAGTGTCGGGAATTTCTTTCAAAATTTAAGATCAGATGGAGATGTGAACAATGTGGTAGCTGATGCTAAAAATATGGCTTTCGAAACTAGGCTTAAGTTCTAAGTTGGAGGAAGGAGAAACAAATTAGCCCGAAAAGAGTAACGGATAGTTTTCTAACAAAAGTGAAGATGAACTTGTTGTTCGAAGAGAAAAACAGTTATTTAAAGTGAACTTAAGTGGTTCTTCTGTACATTGGCATCGCATCACTGGCCAAACTTTTTTTAAATGAAAAAAAAATAAAATATTAGGTTATTTATGATATACACGATTTAAAAACTGGGGCACGAAAAGAAAATCGGAAAGATACAGGAATTCAGATTAACTTTTTAATGTTATTACGGTAATTCTCCGCATAAATGTGTAATTTCATGTCCCGAGACATTGGCAGCTTAAAACAAGCTTTTGAAAAGGAATATTCTTTTTTGAACAAAATTAAAGTGACGTGTGATGAAAATGTTTTCGTATGTTTGAAAACTTTTAAAGAACTTTAAGATCCCGTATTTTAGTCCACAAGGTGTGAAACCTCACCTCCGTGCCACGTCCCTGTGTACAGCCTGGTACCTACCGTATGTTACAGAATTTGTATTCACAATAAAATGAACTGCTTAATATCCTGGAAAGGAAGAATAACTCAAATTCTTTAACTTTAACTCTTTACAATGTATACACAAAAAGCACGTTATTAAATATAATTATCTTTGTGGAATATATTTATGCCCTCTCTGTAACTTCACTTCCGTTACCCAAATATTAAGTTCTTCCAAATTCTATGTTTTGTTAAATATCTGAATAATATATGAAGTATTATTTTGGTTTTTTCTTCTCGAAGAAATAATACAAATATGTTACATTTAATATGTGTAATTTGCTGTAAACCGTTAAAAGATTCTCTACGTTCAAGCTAAAATCTAACCTCCGTGATATTTAATTTATAGTAATAAGAATGTTTTGCAATCAATAAGTCACCAGTTACAGCATAGTCTTAAACGTGTCTTTCATATGTAAAAGAAACGAATTTACACCTGTAAATTCCCAGAGGTGAGATTTTATCACGGACAGAGAGAATCTTCAAATAATTTAAATGAATTTAATTAATTGATAATATAATTCTCAAAAATGAGACAATATTTGTATCGGTGTAAAGACTTCTTGAGTTCTTTTAAAATGTGATTTTGTAGCGCATTCATATAAAATACTCACTTTTGTTTGAAATATTAAAAATTATAATTAAATAATATTTCACTATAAGAAGGATGATTATAACTCTACAAATAGTATTCCTTTTTTTACAATTTCATGTTCTCTAGCAACGATTTTCAAACTTTGTTCTCACATCAGTGATAACTGATTTCTTATAAGATGTATTTAATTGAAAGACTGTTCAACTACAACAAAGGTGTATTCCATCTAGGTTATACGCTGTAAGAATTATACCGCAATATCTCTACTTTTAATCGAAGAAATAATCCTTTGTGGAGAATCATCCATTAGAATTTCTTCCTTTTTTTTAAAGAAAAGTATTCACTATTTAAATACACTTTAATGATTTGAACTACTTTTTTTACGATCTTAAAGCATGACTCAGTATAATTTATATATATTCTGTACCTGTATATAAATGTTTGGTTCATCAGTTTTTTCAAAATGTACATATTTTCTATACAGGGTGTATTCTCCTGCATTATTCGTAGTTTGCAACATTGCTGTCTGTGCTTTACGTGTGTTTGAATTGAATTGAATTTTTAAGGACTTTAGAAAACTTTGTCTCAGGCCGTTTACGTATGTTGTTTATTATTATCAGGGGATCCTTAATATCCAGAAACATGGCGTTGTGTAATTTGAGATAGTTAAACGTTATTCAATGTTGGCAACATCGACAACCCGGTGACATCGGATTTTCACTCCTGATATCATATATCGACAAGTAATGGCGTAGGCGATGTCAGTTTATTAAATCACACATTTATGACTGACGAATACAGTTTAGAGACTCCTTGACAATGAAATTCATAGGTTGCGAAATCTGTCAGAACAAAGGACTTCGCGCAAGTCCCCTCCCCTCATTTACAGAAAAGTAGCCGTTTAATTGAAAGGTCTCGCCCTACAAACTGCAAAAATACACAAATTAGGTGCCGCTGTCAAGGTCATCAGGCGTTACAGAGGGAACGCCATTTATGTGATTCTTTGCCAACGTAATTTTTTAATAATATTTATTATATTTGGGTAAATTTAGTAACTACTAATTTCTTATCGCGTTTTATCATACAATCCACAAACCAGAGGGGATTGCTAACACACATCTTCGTGAACCACGTAACTAGAGCCTTACTCCAAACACCTAATGACTTTTAGTGAGTGAATGTATCTCTGGTTATAATTGTCGCAAACAATGAATGATGACTCGTTTTGTTTCGAATAGCCGAAGGAAAAAAAGTATAAAGCTGTGATATAGCCCAGTATATAGTGAAGAGGCGGGGCAGCGAAGTTCAATTCTGTGATTATAAAATAAACAGTGATTGTTCTCTTCCCCAGCGCTAACAGCACAGGACATCGCTTGGGCGTCCGTATCTTGTGCTAGTACGTACATTTTATGTCCATGAAAATACTAGACATGAGATGGGCGACAAATGGACGTACGAAAAATGGAGATTAAAAAGATGTTCATGGCATGTTCTATTATTGGATGTTCAGAAGACGGGCATAGTTTGATGTTTGATGTCGACGAGAAGTGTGAGTCTGCAGGGGTGTCCGAAGCGGGGATTCATGAAGTGATCAGCAACGTTATTTCCAACATTTTATACTTCGTATGCATGTTCATCCTCATAATCTCTTACCACGATTCACAAATATTACTTTCTTTGAACTCGCCGATAAGTGACCATTTCAATGAACAACGAAGTCCCTTGTAAGCGGCACTACCTCAATCAAAAACATTACTTAAATAGATTTATCGGGTACTATTTTGAGTGTGATTTGCTAAGCCGTCACTACTCATGTCATTACGTATCGAGCTATGACGTAATTTGTGATGATGGCACCGTGATTATCAGCGCTTGTAAATCAGAAAACATGCAGAATTTTGCATTTCTTCAAAGGAACGGTTTCTTGTTTTCATGTAAATAATCACCTCCCGAAGTTTGTACACTTCGCATAAAAAAAAATTGCGACAGCGAACGCCATGCAGCTAGGCAAACCAAATGGCACCTTCTTATCTCATAATCGTGTCTGGTAAACATACTCCCTCTTTCTCCTTCGTTCGTCTCGCTCAAACTAAAATCAGCAAACATCATGAGCACATTTTTTCCAAAATAGACATGAATTAGTATCGATAAAATGAAATAATTAAACCGAGACGAAACAATATACAGAAGTTAAAGGAGGGAGAAATTTAAACACACAATGAAACATTGAAACCGATGGATGTCTGTTAGACAGAGGCAGAGAAATGAGAGAGAGAGAGAGAAATGGGTAGAGAGAAGAAGAAGAAGATGAAGAGAAAAGAAGTAGGAGTACAGATAAAAGTATGGAATTTAAACGTAGTAAAAAGTACCTAACATTATAAAGTGCAGTTCCCACAAATCCAACAGCAAGATAGAAGTGACTTTTGGATTTTATATTTTTTCAGAGCAATTTGAATATATAGACGGGTGCTTGTAAAAATGGCGACCAAAGTTGATTGGTCAGATTAAATACTCATGATTTCCAGTGGAACTGCAGAGTTTTGAGACACATCTAGGATAATGTCTAACATCAAACGTCTGATTTCAAACGTCAAAAAGAAGGAACACATTGAATGTTATGTTGATAAATTATAGCATGGAAAAGAATGTGGTACCAAGTTAATATAAAAATAATTCTTCTCTTGAAATAGCAAAGAAAGGGACCATCTTCTACTAATATCTTAAAATGTATCTGTTCCAAACATGCCACTCTATTTTCCACCTATTGCAAATATAACGTTTTAATAACTACAACACTAATGGACTAGCGTTTATAACAATTCCCACAGATGGAATGAACACTGCAGAGTTGAAACGAATTCACCGGCTGTCAGGGAATGCTGGTCAGGTTTTTGACTGTATCATTGGGTTTAGGATTCGAACACACTCTGACCAGCTGATTCAATTTAGATATGATAACCCGGAGGATGAAGGGGAGATTTTAATTATTTCATTGCGTTTGGACAATGTTTGTTTCAGGGGAGACCAGGATTGGAGATGATACCCCGAGAACATGAAAAATACGACGCCGAAAATTCCAAGTTAAATAGATTTTCCTGAGCGGGCAAATCGGGTTACCGGGTCACTTATGTTTGGGTCTGGCCCTATCACCGGGTCATAGAAAGTGGCCCGGATTTGGATGTGGAACACGCACAGAGAGAGTGTGTGTAAAGTAAGAGAAAAAGAAAGTTGAATAGAGAGAGAGAGAGAGAAGACGAAGATGAGAAATAAGAAGCGAAAACACGATAACAATACATCAAGAAAGAGAGGAAGAGAGAAAGACCAATAAAAATTATGAAAACTACATTATCATTATGCTAAACAACACACACACACTGTTTACTCGGATTTTCGCCAGTGATGCCTTGTAAGTTCTCCAACCCAAGATGAAGATTGTTTGCAGCCATTATTTTATGCGAAAAAGATACAGACTGGTGAGGAATCGAAAGCAGGTTTTCAATTGGAAATGCAGAACGATAGCGATACTCCACAGGTGCCTCTATCCGAAACGTGCTTAACAAATCGTATAGTGTTTCTTTCTGAGAATAATAACATGAAAAGTGGATCCACAGATCAATGACATGTTCTTAAGTGTCCTGGTAACCCCCGGAAGCTTTATTTGGACTTTTCCAGCTAACATTCGTAAATCGTCTTCCTCTCAATAGTGATTCAGGTATTTGATTCAACAGTCTGAAGGATTCTTCGTTTTGTATGACTTTTTATGATTAATTTCTTACGACCGCGTTTTAAAAAACTTGGTTTCAACAGGGTTTGAACCTATGTTGGTTTCCTATAGTGCTGGAAAGTCCAGCACTTTTCCTCTAATCCATCTGACCAACTAAAGACAGAAGGCATGAATTACTAAGTTCATTCTTTGGAAACAGCCAACTTCGTCCTGTAAGTTATTTAAACCAAAGTGCACGCTAAAATGTCTTTATTCAATGACTAATAGACAAATTAGTGCCGACTAATATCCGAAATCACAAACGTCCAGGAAAAATTAAAGAAACAATAACAGCTGATGCAGTTTCTTTGCGCCGTGGAAGTTCAAAGTCATAGAAATAAGTATTATTATTATTATTATTATTGCAGTGAAACATCCGATAACTGGCAGTTTTATATTCCCTGTAGAACATCATTTAATATCATGGAATTAAACTCTGTCCATAGTGTACTATATGAAAAAGAACACTGACAATTTGATAATGTTGTCTTTTAAAGTAAAAACCTTTCTATAGCGGACGTCTGCAAGACTTTCTGCATAAAACAGCTTTCCAGATGTGAGTAATTTTCCTATCAAGAAGACAAATCGATGACTTTATTTCCAATCCCCCTCCAATACAATTATTGAACATCATCAGTAACAATATTGTTACAAAGTGCCTAAATAAACTCCTGAGTTCCGGAGCATGGCAGAAGTTCTGGCAAAGTGGGCGTGTTTTAGTTCTCGAATCACTTGACCTAGCTCCCGTCTAAGGGGAACCTACATGGAAACAATGTGGAATAGAAAGTTAACAGCACTTGTGCTTAAACAGCACTGTTGCGTATGCACGCCGCTAGCCTGGGGCTGCGCCCCCTGTAGCTCGCATCCCCAAGCTCAATTCGGACGCACGGTGCCCCCGGTTTGCTTCGCTCGGTGTGCATCCTGCGCTGATGGGATTATATACATTCTAGCTCTTAGTAGCTAAACTCCACGTTACAATGGTAACGTCTTTTGTTCACTAATTTAATGTATATATTCTTCGTAAAATGCAAGAAAGCAATTATTAATAATAAATTTGAACTTAGAAAACTACATTTTGAAGGAAAACTACATTTCTTCATCTCTCTTCTTCTTCATCGTTTCTCTTTTCATTGCCTCTATCTAACATACATCCATCGGTTTCAATGTTTCATTGTATGTATTTAAATTTCCTCCTCCATCAACTTATGTATATTGATTCGTCTCGCTTTTATTCTTTCATTTTATCGATACTAATACATGTCTATTTTGAAAAAAAAACCGTGCTCATGATGTTTGCTGATTTTAGTATGGGCGAGACGAAGGAAGAAGAAAGAGGGAGTCTGTTTACCAGACACGATTATGGGATAAGAAAGTGTCATTTGGGTTGCCTAGCTACGCGGTGTTCGCTGTCGTATTCATTTTGATGCGAAGTGTACCATTATTGCGGGGATACCCTGTGCTTTTTATAATGTTGAAATAAGTAAAGTTAAAACGGTATAGTTACGAAAGTAAATGTGAAATTTCTTTTGCAGCTTCTATATATAGTTGTTAACTTTGATACAAAGTTTGAGTTAACAAGCTAAGAAATATTTTTATTTTTATTTTAGACAAAACCAGAGCGTCCCCGTATAAATTCAATTTATCTTATAACGTATCTAAAAGAAAGAGTTAAAGTCGTAGGGACAACTGGAGTCTAAGCGAATCCCGGGTCCTGCCAGTTTCAAAGTAATAGATTTCCCATCAGTATCCATGACTACTCCAACGGTTTATGACTTGTCTCTGTCGAACTTGTGGCTACTAAAAACTCTTAGGTGCACAAATGTAGAATACTAAGCGACTAGAAAGGTTCTGTAAGTTTTAGGGTCAATCTTATAGGTTTTTCCACGGTTTCAGGTCATTACGAATCCAACGGTGTATCATTCATCTCTGTGTGACTTGTAGTTATTTAGATCGAGGAGGGGCATAAATGGAGAATACTAAACGATTGAATAGGACCTGCCAGTTTTAGAGTCAAATTCATAACTTCTTTCATCGTTTCAGACCATGACGAATCCAACGGTATAGATCATATCTGTCGGATTTGTAGTTACTGAGATCTAGGAAAGACAGAAATGGAGTATACCAAGCGATTCAAAAGGACTTGCCAGTTTTAGAGTAAAAATTATAATTTTCCCCACCGTTTCAAATCATGACGAATCCAGCGGTGTATCATTTTATCTCTGTGTGACTTGTAGTTACTAAGATCTAGGGGGACAAAAACCATACAGATGGAGAGTAGTAAGCGATTGAAAAGGACCTGCTAGCTTGAAAGCTTATGCGATATGTTATTCCAAGGTTTATAGGAGATATGTTGTATAAGAGAATGAAAATAATAGTGTGAGATGTAATTAGTAAATACTTGACAAGGTTGTGATAGCTCCTGAATATAATACTTAACTATAATTGTGTAAATAATGTTCTAAATTAATACTATGCGCGCAATGGAAACACGGGGAAATAAGGAATTTAAAGAGAAATGTAAAGAAAGGGATGAATTAATAATGAAATAGGCGAAAATGATTAACAAACAGTGGAAGCATATAAAAACACTTTAACTTGATGTAGCAGAAGATGTTACAGGATATCACGAAGAAAAGAGAAATAAAGAATGGGTTACAGAAGATAAAAAGATGTATACGAAACTAAATAATAAACACTCAGAAAAGAAAAAAGACAAAGCAAGAAAAAACATGGATGAAGCAGAAATGCAGCAAAATACAAGAACTTGAAAGAAGAGAAAGATACGAACTGATGTACAAGGAAGGAAATATGATGGACTTTGACAAAATGGTAAAATTTCTTGAGTTGGTAGGAAAGACAGGGAATACTGAATTGGCATGGAATATTAACCTGAAGCACTGAAAAGACAGAAGATCTGTACGAAACAGCCCAACACCGACAAACATAAATATAGAGGAAGAAGTAAGCGATAACGATAAAGGATCCGATACACTCTAGGAAAGAATTTGAAAGGGTATAACTGAGACAATAAATGATAAAATAATGCGTGCTGATGCTGTTCCGATTGAACTGATATAAACTAGAAGAAGAATAGGGAAAGGTAATGCTGCGACTCTGCAACGACTTTTATGAGTCAGGAAAATGGTCAATTGACTTTCTAAAATTAATAATCATTGCACTGGAAAGAAGAAGAATGTCAATATGAAGATTAACGAAACATTAGTATAATAGCACATTCATCGAGGATTCTTCTAGAAATATTGAACCGAAGGTTATACGAGAGAATGAATTTAGAAATTGAAGAGGACGGCTTGCATTTCGAAGAGAAAAAGGATCAAGGGAAGCTATTGGTTTGTTGAGAATAGTCGGTGACACGTATAGGCAGAAATGTAAGTTGATGAACGTAGTACTTTTTTTATTTAAAGAATGTTTTCGATCAAGTCAACTGGCAAATTCTAATATATATATGTTGAGGAAGGTAGCTGTGGACCTGAAGGGCAAAAGACTTACAATTAACCTATACTCATATCAGAAAATACTTACATCATATTATTACAGTTGTAAACACATAAATTCTAATATCTCTTATGTTGGATGAAACAGCTGGACCCTTGAACATTCAAATTAAAACCATTGCCACTCTTTCTCACCAACGAAATTACTGTTACCAAGTAATAGTTAAATCAAATGTAGTATAGTTCTGTGTTGTAGAAAACATGCCGAGAAATGTAGCGTAATTAGCGTGTGAACACACAGAGTGACAATATCCTATATTCTTATCAGAAATTCTCTTATTACTTTCCTATGTCAGTAGTTAAGATTAAAGTGCTTTACCGTTTTCACACAACTTTCAAAGCTTTTAAGTTATTTTTGTAAAGGCATCATATTGCGCATTAAGCTTTATGTCTTGTTATAAATGACTAACTAACAATTACAAACGATGTATTATGCAACATATTTTGTTAAAATTACCAGTTAAAACTTATGAACGATTAAATATACACTATATCTCGTAATAGTTAAGAACAAAATTCATATTCGAAATATTTTTCATACTTCATCACTTCACATTAAATTGCCTTGAGGTAGTAACTATCATTATGTCTTCACAATATTATCCAAAAATCATACAAGAATTTTATACGAATATCTTAAGCATATATTGCTATAGAATCTCCGTTAGTAAGCCCTCATATATACAGAGAAAGGAAGACAGACGGCTTGACTCTGTATATTCTACACTATTCGGCAGGGCTTGCAGCCCGAGTCAACTTAACATGGCAATAGCAGTGCGTCAATCGAATGGTCACCTTCATACGTAGAGACTTGTATCTCCTGTCTTTTGCATACGATGTGACTGTTACTCATGTATTATGATATTAAAATGAGAAAACGCATGTGAATATTTGATTTTCTTATTTTCTTTTTCTTTATTTAAAAGACAGCGAGGTCTGTGTGAGAGCCCCCCACCACCCACCCCTAACGGGGTCACTGACTTGATATTTAGGTCACATATATTTCTGAAAATTTGAGGAAAGTGATTCAGTTTGAATAGCACGTTGAGTAGCTTTCCTATTTTATGAGGTATGTTCAGGAAGCGTGATTGAAAATATTCATAATTGGTGTCCTACCTGGTGCAGTTCTATGATCTTGAAATCCGTGTGCAATATAAACACATAAGATATAATATCTTTCTAAGGATGGAATCTACAGTTTTAAGTGCATTCCCCCTTGGATACTATACTTAAAAAGATGAATTTCTAAAGAAACTATTTGCTATTCGTTGAGATTATTTTATCTTGTATTGAACAGCTCCTTTCTTGTTTTCTCAATGAGCCAATTCGATTCTCTACACCTGTTTTTAATCTGCTGACACTACAAGCTTTCTTAACTTAATTTGTGTAGATAACCTATGTTAAATTGGTCATCGAATATTAGCTGCGTTCTTCACCTTCATTTCCGATACCAATTAAGAATGAATGAGTCGCCCCCTTATTTATTGCCTTTGGCTTTAGGCATCTAAGGCTCAGGCCGAGATAGGGGAAGGGCAAGGATGCCGGACGGTGTCCTCCAGAGCCTAAGTTGAAGGTGCAATTTCCTGGTGTGACTGAGCGAAAACCCTGGAAAAATTCCGTCAAGATAGTCGGAGGCTGAGACTGAACCCACGACCTCCGGAATCCTAAGCCATCGCTCTACCACTGAGCTACGGCGGTTTTGGTATTCTATACGACCTTCTGAAACCATTTTAAACCGCGAACTTCTGTACTACTTTATACTAACTATCCATGGACCAACCCGTTGGTCTAATATCAAAAATGTATGATCGATGGGGAATCTTGAATTAACTTATCCAAATTAAACAACGTAGATTGGGGCTGAAACATCTACCTTATACACAATTCAATTTGCTTGAGGAATCGTTGACAGAATTTTATACCCAAGTAGATAACATAATTGTACTTGGAGATTTTAACATTGACTTCCTTTCTCATCTGCATCATGATGTTACCTGCATCAAATCTCTATTGTAGCCTTTTCACTTACAACAGATAATAAATAAACCCACTAAGAATACTCCAACCTCTAAGACTTTAATAGATTTAATATTTGTTGATGATCTTGCCCTTGTACACTTCGCATAAAAAAGATTGCGACAGCGAACGCCGTGCAGCTAGGCAACCCAAATGGCACCTTCTTATCCCATAATCGTGTCTGGTAAATAGACACGTATTAGTATCGATAAAATGAAAGAATAAAAGCGAGACGAGTCAATATACATAAGTTGATGGAAGGAGAAATTTCAACACATACAATGAAACATTGAACTGATGGATGTCTCTTAGACAGAGGCAGAGATATAAAAGAGAGAAAGAGAGAGAGAGAAGGGGAGAGAGAAGAAGAAGAAGTACAGATAAAAATATGGAATTTAAACGTTGTAAAAATATTAAATTCAGTTCCCACAGTATAAAGTTTATTTCCCACTAATCAAATCTAACAGCAAGATAGAAGTGACTTTTGGTTTTTATACTTTTTCAGGGTTATTCGATATATAAAGGGTGCTTCAAAAATTCATTAAGTCACTTTCAAAATGGAGACCAAACTTGGTGGTCAGATTAAATACTCATGATTTCCAGTGAAACTCCAGTTTTGAGACACATCTAGGATAATGTTAAAAGAGTCATATACTTGCTTTGCTTGCGCGGGGTTCGTTTGCAAATTCGGTGGGGCTTATTAAACATACAGGTTCTTAATACTTTGTAATCATTGATTCTGCCGGGATTTTCAGAATATTGGGCGTAAAGTTAAAATTGGGAGGGTGGACGTAGAGTTTTGCACGGTTTCTATAAACTTTTTCCTCAAAAAAGTTAAAGTTGGGAGTAGTCTCGAGGATTCGTTCTAACACCCCCTACAGAGGCTAGGGTCTGGCGGAATCACAGATTGTAACAAACCCAGTAGATACCGTAGGCCATACCGTCAATTCCAGTTTACTAATGAAAATTGAACATAAAAGAAAATGAGTGAATGATAATTTTTCTACTTAATTTCTATCAGAAAGAGCCAAGATTACATATGCAAACTATCAAAATGAAAAGTTACAAATGTTGAAAAGCGAAATTCACATGTTCCTATAGGCATAGTAAACATTACATGTTCCACATTGAAAACGTAAAATAAAAAAATAAAAGAAATCGTGTAATAGTATGTTGATAAATTAGAGAATGGAAACGAATTTTTTGCCAAACTAATATAAAAAGAATTCTCTTGAAATAGCCAAAAAAGGGGACATTTTCTACTCATGCCTTAAAATGTATCTGTTCTGCACATGCCACTCTATATTAAACCTATTGCAAATATAACGTTCTAATAATTACAACACTAATGAACTAGTGTTTATGGATATTCGCACAGGTGGAATAAACACGGCAGAGCCGAAACGGGTCACCGGCTGTCGGGGGATTCTGGTAAAGATTTGTACTGTGTCGTCGGGTGTAATATTCGAACCCATTCTGACCCGCTGATTCGATTTAGATCTGATAGCCCCTAGGATGAAGGAGATATTTTAATTAGTTCATTGCGTTTGAACAGTGTTTCTTTCAGGGGTGACAAGGACCGGAGATATTACCCCGAGAACACAAAAAATACGACTCCGAAATTCCCAGTTAAGTAGATTTTCCAGACCGGGTTACTTATGTTTGGGTCAGGCCCTATCACCGGGTCATTGAAAATTACAAGGAATTGGCTGTGGAACACGCACAAAAGAGAAAGTGTGTGTAAAGTAAAAAAAAAAGTAAATAGATAGAGAGAAAGAGAAGAAGAGATAGATGCGGCGAAGACACGATAACAATACGTCAAGAAAGAGAGGAAGAGAGAAAGACCAATGAAAACTACATTATAATTATGCTAAACAACACACACATTGTTTACTCGTATTCTGACCAATGATTCTCCGTAAGTTCTCCACAGCCTGGAGATAAATCTTTGTTTGAATTCTTCAGTGTATGCGAAAAAGAAACTGGTTGCTGGAGAATCGAACCCAGGTTTTCATATTAGAAGTCCAGCACACTAACGAGACTCCCCAGGTGACTGTACCCAAAACGTGCTTAACAAATGCTATACTGTTTCTTTCTAAGAATAATAACATAGAAAGTGGATCCTTATAATCAATAACGAGTTCTTAACGGTCCTGGTAACCTCCGGATACTTGATTTGGACTTTTCCAACCAACATTCGTAAATCGTTTTCCTCTCTATAGTGACTCAGGTTCTTCATTCCACAGTCGGAAATATTCTCCGTTTTGTATGAGAAGTGATGATGAGATTATTCACGATCGCTTTGTGAAAAAAATTTTCAACTTGAACAGGGTCGGAACCTATGTTTTTTTGCTTACGTACTGAAAAGTCCCGCGCGTTTCCCCATCTCCATCTTGCGAACGAAAGACAGCACATGCATTACTAAGTTCAAATGCGAGGAAAATGTAAGATTGAATATACGTGTTACCTTTTGTCGGTATGTATTGTGTGTTAAATAAACGCATGTGTATGCATTCCCTTTTTGTCATGTCGAATTATGAAATGAATGCATTCCGGCAGTTTTAGGAACAAATCCAGTTTAGAGTAATTATTGTCACATTAAGATAGATCATTATATGAATGTTATTTTATGTCTTTTATTTAACCTAAAACACCCTGAACGAAGCTAACATCACCAAAAATTGTCATTAGCAAATAAGAGAAATTTAAACTTCGATTAAAGGGTCCAATACACTTCGTGCAATACGACAAGTTGAACGTAACAGGGCCTAGCAGGATAAGATGATGAAAAGTGCCTTGGAAGAAATCGTGATAAAAAAAATACTACCATATTCAGCGTAAAAAATGATGGCTCTCTACCAAATTTCAGCTGAAGAGGTACTAACTTAACCTCAAAATAAATTAAAGTGTGTTTTTGGTAGTTTAGCGATATCTCGGTCAGATTTGCATCTAGGATGATGACAATCTTATTTTAAATGGTAGATTTTGTCAAGCTCTATAAGATGGTAATTGTTTCATTTATGTTGGCGCAAAATTCAAATTTGTAGAGAGGTTAGAAAATTTGAAATTTGAATTTAAAAAAGAAGATAACAGTTGGCTCGAATAAAATATGTTATGTATTTTTAGTGGTTCTATAACCATGATTTTTTTTATATTTTTAAAGTGGTAGAACATAACCAAAAAATAAGACACGTGACCGGGCTTCTTACGTAACACATACACTGTAAATACGAAGTTCGGAAATATCATCCTTAGCTCTGCATTCCAACATCTGTCCCTAGCCAAAGGCGTCAAATATGGCATACTAACGTGTTTGAAATATTCTTTTCCCTGTCTATAAATTGCATAAATCGATTTCTGGACTGCAGTTTTAAAAATAAAGTGTATACTTTAAAATTCATTCTCAAACTTATTTTTCCACACTCACATACACACATTCCGACTGGTGATCGTGGAGTCACGGGTTCCATTCCGGCTCTGACAAGGAACTTTTTCCAAAGCAAGAGGGTCTGGAACGGTGCTCATCCAGCATCGTGATGCAATTGGGGAACTGCTGTGAATTAATGACAGTGGCCATCACAGTTGAGAGCTTCGGTTCTCCTCTCCCAACACGTATGGTCAGCGTGGAAGCAGCAGACAAACTCTCCTATGTGAGAGCCTCATTGAATATGGCTATGAATTATATAAGCTGCGAGCTAAAGCAAGAGGTAAAAGCGGCGAATTTACAATAAAGATAATTGTGTGTGTTCTGCCCGAGGGCAGGTTCTGACCCGAAAGTTCCTGGGCAGGGTAAACCGATGGCGGTTGTCATTGTATTCAATCGGATAGAGAGGTCATCACAAGGACGGGACCTACAAATTAACGTAGACTCCGAACATTGATTCCGCCAGACTTCCCTTGCCGTTGAAGTGTTCCCTCCCAAATTCTCGGCCAAAAATCAGTAGAAACCTTTCAAAACTCCAATTACACTCTCCCAATTTTTACTTTACACCCCCACCCAAACTGAAAATTATGGCGGAATCACTGACTCCAAACCACTTAAATCAACTTGTGTGTTTAGTACGCAATGTTAAAAATACTCAACTTCCATGAATTCATTTATAACTACGTCATTCAAGAATGTGATTTCTATATACATGGAACAGACACAAATGGTAAATGTACAGGGCATAAGGAGTTTTGTCTCTTCGTTTAAGTGTAATTTGTTTCCCGTCGCTCAAGTTATATAAAA